>OZ025263.1:22601098-22638063 GCA_964019135.1 Arenicola marina
GTCAGTATTGACCCGTTCAATAGGGACCTTAGTGTGTCACTGACGCCCTGATAGGGAACCTGATCTGCCTCACGACATCGGAAACAGCTTTTCGGGGGTAAAAGGGCCCATGGGGTGAGGGGGAGGCGAGGCGATCTCGCTTTTCGACAGTGAAATCTCTAATATGGATCATGCATCAAGTCCATAAACTATGCCGTTTGTAGTATGATTATATGTAATCTTCGAGATGTTACTTTCAGAGCATAGGTTCTATTCCTTCAAGACGTTGTGATAACTCAAATAATAATTGCTGGACGAAAATTGTCAATATATTTTTCAAGTTGGATATGTCGTAACTCTCCTGTCGTACATTTCGACAGAAAGTGACTTATGTTTACTAATCATAAGGACAATATAGAGTACGATTCTATATAAAAAATAATGACATTAACGCCGACAATAAAACATGAGAGTAAAATAGGAGCTTCCGTACATTACGTAACAACTTTTGTAGACTCAAATCTAGGGCCAGAAACCACAGATGATGCGTGGCCATTACTCCTCGTACTCTTTTCATGGGGCGGAGCGATTCTGTCAAGTAGAAGCGGTAAACCGGCTGGTCTCCGGGCCAATCATGGAGCGGGTCCGCGCGGGTCAGCGCAGTGGTCTAAAGGCCATGGGGTCATGACAGGGCGATAATGAAGGTTTTGACCAGCGTGGGAGCCCGGCTGGATGCTGACCACCCCGGGCTATGTTTAGGGTCAGTCGAGACCCGATTGCAAATATAACACACGTGTTATTCCGTATTATTGCTGATCAAATCAAATTAAAACCACTCATGCAACAATTTTCCACCTACAGAATGGCTTCAGAAATAGTATAGTCATGTGTTGGACAGATTTTCTCGTCTTCACCCAAATGGATCCTTGTTGAAAGTTTCGTTCAATCGTAAAGCGGTAGTTAACTTTAACACCGGTCTGAGAAAGCGAGCGATATTACGCGACTGGTGAGTGTTTTATCGCCCAGTTTCATCAACATGGATGGTGAATATGCCATTAATGCGCAGACGAAAGCTCTTTATGGGAGGCGGATAAAATGAGTATTTTGCCTGATTATGGGCGAATTATGTAGATATTTTGTCACTCATCGAAGGAATACCGAAAACCTGAGGCATCAAATAAAAAAAATGATAAAATGAGTATTTTGCCTGATTATGGGCGAATTATGTAGATATTTTGTCACTCATCGAAGGAATACCGAAAACCTGAGGCATCAAATAAGACAAGAAAATGAAGTTTCGTGGTTAAAACAGGAGCCACATAAATGATAGATTCAATACGGCGACTAATGAATAAAAGCAAAGATTATTAAGTACAGGCAGAACAACACCTATTTAGATCCGTTTGTATCTGTTTGCGCCGTACTTGGGTTCTAACAAATTTGCTTTGGCGAATATTTTATGTGGCACACTTCTGGGCAATCTATCATTTCAGAGCGTTACTGAAGTTTAGCCGGAGAAAATCGATAACGAGTTTACCAATCTGTGACTTGTAACATATGTTATCGACAAAAGCACAAGTATATTTATTTCCCTTCACTGGTCCCCTCTTGCTGCTATGGCGGATTCTGCAATGACCCAGAAGGTCCCAAGCTGAGACACAATAATGAGAGTCTGTGTAGATCTGGTTTCATGCAGTGCCCTACATCGCCACGTTCAATAGGAACTACATTGCTCTCCTTGTTCCACTTCCGGCAAATCTAGGTGGAAAAATGGCAAACAAAGTCACCAGATGCTTGTCTATCGTGAGAAGGGAGGCGAGAACAAACGAGAAAGGACGAGAACAAACGAGAACAAAAGAGTAAGCGCCAGGTGGTGGTCGCGTTAGGCAGGTGTTCCCGCCATTAAACCCGCGGCAGACGATGTTTAGAATGCCGAACTGACGGACGGTGATGGATGTCAGGGTGGCGTCGGGTGGGGTGTCAGGGGGCGGGACGGGTCAGAAAATAGGCATCAGTTCCGTAAAACTTGTCTCTTCTAATGCGTTGATCATTGTGTATGTAATCACATTAGCAGATCCGATTCAACAACGTCAAACACCATAAAAAGACAGGGTGCGATAAAACAGACTTCATGTACGATAAAAACATCTATTTCGGGTTATGCAAGGATAGACTAGCGTACAGTACGCTAGTTCTCTAGCGTTTGTAACCACCTATGCGTGCGGGAGTTAGTGACAAGTTGTGAAGCCTTATGCTACAGTAAATACAATACATACAGATATATCAGGTGTACCCCGGACGCCCTTTCTCCTTGTCAAAGAGTGTACTTTAAAATATGAATATTTTGGTATATGCAGTGAGCTCACAAATGTTATTGCATTATTTACTGATCTATTCCAGTGTTTACTGGTCTATGCCAGTATTTACTGGCTTATTCCAGTATTTACTGGTTTATTCCAGTATTTACTGGTCTATTCCAGTATTTACTGGTTTATTCCAGTATTTACTGGTTTATTTCAGTATTTACTGGTTTATTCCAGCATTTACTGGTTTATTTCAGCATTTACTGGCTTATTCCAGTATTTGCTGGTCTCTTCCAGTGCCTAACACTCTCTACCAGTAGTTGAACGTCTATATTAGGGTCCACCGGTAGCTATTATGCCTGCAAGAATCTTCGAGACAGAGGCTATTAAAGAAGTTACCTTGCAAAACGTTACAAAATGCCTTGCAAAAACTGGCATTGACACTGCTGCTCAAACGACATTGCCTGCAATTTATAGTCTTCGCCCGCAGCCATAGTGTGGTTCTTTGGCTGTTGCACGCGCAATCCCGTCCAGAATCCCTGACTAAGATATCGTATTTCCAGGAGCAGCCGCCAGGAGGACATGACAAAGGTCCAAGTCTTGAGCGGAAAACAATGTGTTGTAAAGGTTGGTTTCATGTTTTGTCTTACATCCGAGGGGAGCGAGAGGCATTCACGTTTAAATACGGTACTTATAGGGGAAACAGGGGGGTCATCTTTCGCTGAATGCATCTGGGCTTACACACGGATAACGGGGTTTATACGAGATGCACAGTGTGGGCGAGGATGGAGGGTTTATACGATATGCTGAGTGTGGGCGAGGATGGAGGGGTTTATACGAGATGCTGAGTGTGGGCGAGGATGGAGGGTTTATACGAGATGCTGAGTGTGGGCGAGGATGGAGGGGTTTATACGAGATGCTGAGTGTGGGCGAGAATGGAGGGTTTATACGAGATGCCCAGTGTGGGCGAGGATGGAGGGTTTATACGAGATGCCCAGTGTGGGCGAGGATGGAGGGTTTATACGAGATGCGGAGTGTGGGCGAGGATGGAGGGGTTTATACGAGATGCCCAGTGTGGGCGAGGATGGAGGGTTTATACGAGATGCTGAGTGTGGGCGAGGATGGAGGGGTTTATACGAGATGCCCAGTGTGGGTGAGGATGGAGGGTTTATACGAGATGCCCAGTGTGGGCGAGGATGGAGGGTTTATACGAGATGCCCAGTGTGGGCGAGGATGGAGGGTTTATACGAGATGCTGAGTGTGGGCGAGGATGGAGGGGTTTATACAAGATGCACAGTGTGGGCGAGGATGGAGGGGTTTATACGAGATGCTGAGTGTGGGCGAGGATGGAGGGGTTTATACGAGATGCCCAGTGTGGGCGAGGATGGAGGGGTTTATACGAGATGCCCAGTGTGGGCGAGGATGGAGGGTTTATACGAGATGCTGAGTGTGGGCGAGGATGGAGGGGTTTATACGAGATGCTGAGTGTGGGCGAGGATGGACGGGTTTATACGAGAAACACAGTGTGGGCGAGGATGGAGAGTTTATACGATATGCGGAGTGTGGGCGAGGATGGAGGGTTTATACGAGATGCTGAGTGTGGGCGAGGATGGAGGGGTTTATACGAGAAACACAGTGTGGGTGAAGATGGAGGGTTTATACGAGATGCCCAGTGTGGGCGAGGATGGAGGGTTTATACGAGATGCTGAGTGTGGGCGAGGATGGAGGGGTTTATACGAGAAACACAGAGTGGGTGAGGATGGAGGGTTTATACGAGATGCCCAGTGTGGGCGAGGATGGAGGGTTTATACGAGATGCCCAGTGTGGGCGAGGATGGAGGGTTTATACGAGATGCTGAGTGTGGGCGAGGATGGAGGGTTTATACGAGATGCACAGTGTGGGCGAGGATGGAGGGGTTTATACGAGATGCTGAGTGTGGGCGAGGATGGAGGGGTTTATACGAGATGCCCAGTGTGGGCGAGGATGGAGGGGTTTATACGAGATGCCCAGTGTGGGCGAGGATGGAGGGTTTATACGAGATGCTGAGTGTGGGCGAGGATGGAGGGGTTTATACGAGATGCTGAGTGTGGGCGAGGATGGAGGGGTTTATACGAGATGCCCAGTGTGGGCGAGGATGGAGGGGTTTATACGAGATGCTGAGTGTGGGCGAGGATGGACGGGTTTATACGAGAAACACAGTGTGGGCGAGGATGGAGGGTTTATACGAGATGCCCAGTGTGGGCGAGGATGGAGGGTTTATACGAGATTCGGAGTGTGGGCGAGGATGGAGGGGTCTATACGAGATGCCCAGTGTGGGCGAGGATGGAGGGTTTATACGAGATGCTGAGTGTGGGCGAGGATGGAGGGGTTTATACGAGATGCCCAGTGTGGGTGAGGATGGAGGGTTTATACGAGATGCCCAGTGTGGGCGAGGATGGAGGGTTTATACGAGATGCCCAGTGTGGGCGAGGATGGAGGGTTTATACGAGATGCTGAGTGTGGGCGAGGATGGAGGGGTTTATACAACATGCACAGTGTGGGCGAGGATGGAGGGGTTTATACGAGATGCTGAGTGTGGGCGAGGATGGAGGGGTTTATACGAGATGCCCAGTGTGGGCGAGGATGGAGGGGTTTATACGAGATGCCCAGTGTGGGCGAGGATGGAGGGTTTATACGAGATGCTGAGTGTGGGCGAGGATGGAGGGGTTTATACGAGATGCTGAGTGTGGGCGAGGATGGACGGGTTTATACGAGAAACACAGTGTGGGCGAGGATGGAGAGTTTATACGATATGCGGAGTGTGGGCGAGGATGGAGGGTTTATACGAGATGCTGAGTGTGGGCGAGGATGGAGGGGTTTATACGAGAAACACAGTGTGGGTGAAGATGGAGGGTTTATACGAGATGCCCAGTATGGGCGAGGATGGAGGGTTTATACGAGATGCTGAGTGTGGGCGAGGATGGAGGGGTTTATACGAGAAACACAGAGTGGGTGAGGATGGAGGGTTTATACGAGATGCCCAGTGTGGGCGAGGATGGAGGGTTTATACGAGATGCCCAGTGTGGGCGAGGATGGAGGGTTTATACGAGATGCTGAGTGTGGGCGAGGATGGAGGGTTTATACGAGATGCACAGTGTGGGCGAGGATGGAGGGGTTTATACGAGATGCTGAGTGTGGGCGAGGATGGAGGGGTTTATACGAGATGCCCAGTGTGGGCGAGGATGGAGGGGTTTATACGAGATGCCCAGTGTGGGCGAGGATGGAGGGTTTATACGAGATGCTGAGTGTGGGCGAGGATGGAGGGGTTTATACGAGATGCTGAGTGTGGGCGAGGATGGAGGGGTTTATACGAGATGCCCAGTGTGGGCGAGGATGGAGGGGTTTATACGAGATGCTGAGTGTGGGCGAGGATGGACGGGTTTATACGAGAAACACAGTGTGGGCGAGGATGGAGAGTTTATACGATATGCGGAGTGTGGGCGAGGATGGAGGGTTTATACGAGATGCTGAGTGTGGGCGAGGATGGAGGGGTTTATACGAGAAACACAGTGTGGGTGAGGATGGAGGGTATATACGATATGCGGAGTGTGGGCGAGGATGGAGGGTTTATAAGAGATGCTGAGTGTGGGCGAGGATGGAGGGGTTTATACGAGAAACACAGTGTGGGTGAGGATGGAGGGTTTATACGAGATGCCCAGTGTGGGCGAGGATGGAGGGTTTATACGAGATGTCCAGTGTGGGCGAGGATGGAGGGTTTATACGAGATGCTGAGTGTGGGCGAGGATGGAGGGGTTTATACAAGATGCACAGTGTGGGCGAGGATGGAGGGGTTTATACGAGATGCTGAGTGTGGGCGAGGATGGAGGGGTTTATACGAGATGCCCAGTGTGGGCGAGGATGGAGGGGTTTATACGAGATGCCCAGTGTGGGCGAGGATGGAGGGTTTATACGAGATGCTGAGTGTGG
This sequence comes from Arenicola marina, assembly GCA_964019135.1. NCBI lineage: Eukaryota > Metazoa > Annelida > Polychaeta > Arenicolidae > Arenicola > Arenicola marina. The sequence continues at coordinate 22,607,347 of OZ025263.1, forward strand.
GCGAGGATGGAGGGGTTTATACGAGATGCTGAGTGTGGGCGAGGATGGACGGGTTTATACGAGAAACACAGTGTGGGCGAGGATGGAGAGTTTATACGATATGCGGAGTGTGGGCGAGGATGGAGGGTTTATACGAGATGCTGAGTGTGGGCGAGGATGGAGGGGTTTATACGAGAATCTGAGTGTGGGTGAGGATGGAGGGGTTAATACGAGATGTTGAGTGTGGGCGAGGGTGGAGGGGTTTATACGAGATGCTGAGTGTGGGCGAGGATGGAGGGTTTATACGAGATGCTGAGTGTGGGTGAGGATGGAGGGGTTAATACGAGATGTTGAGTGTGGGCGAGGGTGGAGGGGTTAATACGAGATGCTGAGTGTGGGCGAGGATGGAGGGGTTTATACGAGATGCTGAGTGTGGGCGAGGATGGAGGGTTTATACGAGATGCTGAGTGTGGGTGAGGATGGAGGGGTTAATACGAGATGTTGAGTGTGGGCGAGGGTGGAGGGTTTATACGAGATGCTGAGTGTGGGCGAGGATGGAGGGGGTTATACGAGAAGCACAGTGTGGGCGAGGATGGAGGGGTTTATACGAGATGCTGAGTGTGGGCGAGGATGGAGGGGTTTATACGAGATGCCCAGTGTGGACGAGGATGGAGGGGTTTATACGAGATGCCCAGTGTGGGCGAGGATGGAGGGTTTATACGAGATGCTGAGTGTGGGCGAGGATGGAGGGGTTTATACGAGAAGCACAGTGTGGGCGAGGATGGAGGGGTTTATACGAGATGCTGAGTGTGGGCGAGGATGGAGGGGTTTATACGAGATGCCCAGTGTGGGCGAGGATGGAGGGGTTTATGCGAGATGCCCAGTGTGGGCGAGGATGGAGGGGTTTATACGAGATGCTGAGTGTGGGCGAGGGTGGAGGGGTTTATACGAGATGCTGAGTGTGGGCGAGGATGGAGGGTTTATACGAGATGCTGAGTGTGGGTGAGGATGGAGGGGTTTATACGAGATGCTGAGTGTGGGCGAGGTTTATACGAGATGCTGAGTGTGGGCGAGGGTGGAGGGGTATATACGAGATGCTGAGTGTGGGTGAGGATGGAGGGGTTTATACGAGATGCTGAGTGTGGGCGAGGATGGAGGGTTTATACGAGATGTTGAGTGTGGGCGAGGATGGAGGGGTTTATACGAGATGCTGAGTGTGGGCGAGGATGGAGGGGTTTATACGAGATGCCCAGTGTGGGCGAGGATGGAGGGGTTTATGCGAGATGCCCAGTGTGGGCGAGGATGGAGGGGTTTATACGAGATGCTGAGTGTGGGCGAGGGTGGAGGGGTTTATACGAGATGCTGAGTGTGGGCGAGGGTGGAGGGGTATATACGAGATGCTGAGTGTGGGTGAGGATGGAGGGGTTTATACGAGATGCTGAGTGTGGGCGAGGATGGAGGGTTTATACGAGATGCTGAGTGTGGGCGAGGATGGAGGGGTTTATACGAGATGCTGAGTGTGGGCGAGGATGAAGGGTTTATACGAGATGCTGAGTGTGGGCGAGGATGGAGGGGTTTATACGAGATGCTGAGTGTGGGCGAGGATGGAGGGTTTATACGATATGCTGAGTGTGGGCGAGGATGGAGGGTTTATACGATATGCTGAGTGTGGGCGAGGATGGAGGGTTTATACGAGATGCTGAGTGTGGGCGAGGATGGAGGGGTTTATACGAGATGTCCAGTGTGGGCGAGGATGGAGGGTTTATACGAGATGCTGAGTGTGGGCGAGGATGGAGGGGTTTATACGAGATGCACAGTGTGGGCGAGGATGGAGGGGTTTATACGAGATGCTGAGTGTGGGCGAGGATGGAGGGTTTATACGAGATGCTGAGTGTGGGCGAGGATGGAAGGGTTTATACGAGAATCTGAGTGTGGGCGAGGATGGAGGGTTTATACGAGATGCCCAGTGTGGGCGAGGATGGAGGGTTTATACGAGATGCTGAGTGTGGGCGAGGATGGAGGGGTTTATACGAGATGCTGAGTGTGGGCGAGGATGGAGGGTTTATACGAGATGCTGAGTGTGGGCGAGGATGGAGGGTTTATACGAGATGCTGAGTGTGGGCGAGGATGGAGGGGTTTATACGAGATGCTGAGTGTGGGCGAGGATGGAGGGGTTTATACGAGATGCTGAGTGTGGGCGAGGATGGAGGGTTTATACGAGATGCTGAGTGTGGGCGAGGATGGAGGGGTTTATACGAGATGCTGAGTGTGGGCGAGGATGGAGGGTTTATACGAGATGCTGAGTGTGGGCGAGGATGGAGGGTTTATACGAGATGCTGAGTGTGGGCGAGGATGGAGGGGTTTATACGAGATGCTGAGTGTGGGCGAGGATGGAGGGTTTATACGAGATGCTGAGTGTGGGCGAGGATGGAAGGGTTTATACGAGAATCTGTGTGTGGGCGAGGATGGAGGGGTTAATACGAGATGCTGAGTGTGGGCGAGGGTGGAGGGGTTTATGCGAGATGCTGAGTGTGGGCGAGGATGGAGGGGTTAATACGAGATGCTGAGTGTGGGCGAGGATGGAGGGGTTTATACGAAATGCTGAGTGTGGGCGAGGATGGAGGGGTTTATACGAGATGCTGAGTGTGGGCGAGGATGGAGGGTTTATACGATATGCCCAGTGTGGGCGAGGATGGAGGGTTTATACGAGATGCTGAGTGTGGGCGAGGATGGAGGGGTTTATACGAGATGCTGAGTGTGGGCGAGGATGGAGGGGTTTATACAAGAAGCACAGTGTGGGCAAGGATGGAGGGTTTATACGAGATGCTGAGTGTGAGCGAGGATGGAGGGTTTATACGAGATGCTGAGTGTGGGCGAGGATGGAGGGGTTTATACGAGATGCTGAGTGTGGGCGAGGATGGAGGGGTTTATACGAGATGCTGAGTGTGGGCGAGGATGGAGGGTTTATACGAGATGCTGAGTGTGGGCGAGGATGGAGGGGTTTATACGAGATGCTGAGTGTGGGCGAGGATGGAGGGTTTATACGAGAATCTGAGTGTGGGCGAGGATGGAGGGGTTAATACGAGATGCTGAGTGTGGGCGAGGGTGGAGGGGTTTATGCGAGATGCTGAGTGTGGGCGAGGATGGAGGGGTTAATACGAGATGCTGAGTGTGGGCGAGGATGGAGGGGTTTATACGAAATGCTGAGTGTGGGCGAGGATGGAGGGGTTTATACGAGATGCTGAGTGTGGGCGAGGATGGAGGGTTTATACGATATGCCCAGTGTGGGCGAGGATGGAGGATTTATACGAGATGCTGAGTGTGGGCGAGGATGGAGGGGTTTATACGAGATGCTGAGTGTGGGCGAGGATGGAGGGGTTTATACGAGAAGCACAGTGTGGGCAAGGATGGAGGGTTTATACGAGATGCTGAGTGTGGACGAGGATGGAGGGTTTATACGAGATGCTAAGTGTGGGCGAGGATGGAGGGGTTTATACGAGATGCTGAGTGTGGGCGAGGATGGAGGGTTTATACGAGATGCTGAGTGTGGGCGAGGATGGAGGGGTTTATACGAGATGCTGAGTGTGGGCGAGGATGGAGGGGTTTATACGAAATGCTGACTGTGGGCGAGGATGGAGGGGTTTATACGAGATGCTGAGTGTGGGCAAGGATGGAGGGTTTTATACGAGATGCTGAGTGTGGGCGAGGATGGAGGGGTTTATACGAGATGCTGAGTGTGGGCGAGGATGGAGGGGTTTATACGAGTTGCTGAGTGTGGGCGAGGATGGAGGGGTTTATACGAGATGCTGAGTGTGGGCGAGGATGGAGGGTTTATACGAGATGCTGAGTGTGGGCGAGGATGGAGGGGTTTATATGAAAAGCACACTGTGGGCGAGGATGGAGGGGTTTATACGAGATGCTGAGTGTGGGCGAGGATGGAGGGGTTTATACGAGAAGCACAGTGTGGGCGAGGATGGAGGGGTTTATACGAGATGCCCAGTGTGGGCGAGGATGGAGGGGTTTATACGAGATGCCCAGTGTGGGCGAGGATGGAGGGGTTTATACGGCAAGGGCATCGCGTTGTCTGAGATTTCACCCAGGCGGCATTCGCTCTTCGCAAGGCGAACGGTTGGTTAAAGCTGTTAATACAGTTATCTGTACCTAGAGAAACCCTTTAAATTTTCGACATGAAAGTGATGCTAGTAAGTATTAATTCCAACGATATCAATATTGCAACAGGCTAGGCTGTTAACGGTAGTTTGTGCCATTTTGTGTCCAATAGTGTAGCCATTTGTGTCTGTTAACATGGACCTAGATATTATTTCTTAAAGAATTAATACTAACAAGGTAAACCGAAATAGGTACTAACTTAGTTAAAAAAACAAGAATTATATTGGATGGAGCATGGCTGTACGAGAAGCTTTAAGCTAAATGTGGGGACAGTGGCGTCGCGCGGCGGAGATGGAAGGAACTCTAACACCGCATGTGTTGGTGTTGATGCTTTGTGCTAGTTTTTTATTATGTCAAAGGAGTGAGGCGATAATATTGCTGCCAGACATGCTTGGATCGCAAAACGGGAGTTTCTAGCGAAGCTAACACCAGGGACGCGGGTTCTGATGGGTAGTGTTTAGGCCTCATGTGTGCTACACAATGGTTTAAGGAACCTCCTGGAAATTTTTTTTCATTAATGTCAAGCGGATGCGACAAGCGGATGCGAATCCAGTGATGTGTAAAGGGGGGCAGGGGGACATGTCAGATTGGAAGTTCTTTCGAACGAATGGAGGGGAGGGGGGCAGCAGAACAACTCCCCACCCCCTCAGACAGTTCCCCCTCAGAAAGTGCCCCCCCGGGCAGTTTCCCCCAGACAAGTTCCCCCCGGACAAGTTACCCCCGGGACAACACTTCCCCGGACAACTCCTCCCGTATAGCTCTCTTCCGCAAATCCCCCCTCGGACAAGTTGGTTGTCCTCCTGGTTGGGGTGTCCACACAAATTGTCTGGCGTACGGTTACCATAGGAACATAAATCCTCGCTCAATACGGGATGAGGGGGGGGGGGGGGGGGAGCAAAACCCCAAGATCCCCGCGCAGATATTTTATATTATATTACCTTTGCTGGAAGCAACAGCATGAACCTTTGAACCCCTGTGTCCCCTCACCCCCCCCCCCCCCACTCCCCGTGGATCCGCACCTGCATAATCTGCGAAATAATCCCCAGATATAGATACTGCGCTCGAACCAAGTTCTGCCGGTCTGGGTCCCATTTAAATCAGTAGTCAGTTTTAAATCCCTTCTCGTCATTCATTTTGTAACAGACAATCCAGAATATGAATGTAGAGATTTTCGTCGTCTGGTACGTCTGATTGATACGGGAAGTGACGTCACAACGAGGCGCCACGCCATAGCCAGCCGACCCGAGAAGCTCTTGGCGTGTGTGCTTCCATGGTAACCGAACCGTGCCAGTTGCAGCACTCGCGCGGTAAGTGTGTAGCGTCCTTCCCCCATCTTCCCCATAAACACTGCAGTTCTCCCTTCTCATATCCCCTGATAGACCGGTCGCTGGGAGCCAAACGGACGCGGAGACCTTCTCTATAGCCCCATGCACCAACGCTAAGTAAACTTCCTTCCGGGAAGTAAACAATTTTTCCTCCGCGCTGAAAGTAGTTCCGTGGCGGGCTGGTAACATATGGCCGGCTTACCATATATCAAAGAGCGGTAAAACTTCTGGGGTTATATTCTATGACAAATTCCTACAAATCACTCAGATTACCGAAGAGCAAGTCAACTGTTTTTTGTGCTATACATTAAAATGGCAGATGAATGTCTATCAACATGGTTCTGCAGTTACTTTACCCATAACTGACACATCCAGCCCTGTATATGCGGGTATTTTTTGGGTGTGGAGCTGTTTTGTGCGAACTTCTTTGATTTCTACTGAGTTGTCTGGGGCCCCGGAAGCACAAACAGTTGCCAAGGTAACGCAACCGGGCGTTTTGTTTGGGTCGTGCTCCAGCTTTTGAACGTTATCATCCGACAACAGAAACTTACATGGTAAACCCTCGAAACACTTTCCTGTGTGATCGCATATCGACTTGCCTCTACCACGAAACTTCCCCACGGGAAATGCCAAAGGCGGCGTGTTTCAAACAGGAATGTATCCCTGTCAGAGGTCGCGGCTGTATCCCACGCACATACAATACATGTGCAACGCTATATACTTTTCACGTCAACAGATAATGAGGCAAGCTCCCCGCACGGTGGCGCTACGCAAGCTCCGCTTTTACCGCTGCTGTCGGCTGGGGGCAAATGTCAAGATTCGTGAAAAACGATCAAATCAGATGTAATTTCTTGCAACATTATAGTTATCAAGAATCAAACATAAAAAGAACGAGCTTTGCGTATTTAATACAGCAAAACACATCTTGTACCCTTTCGAAAAAGTTACAATTGTGACAGAATTCTTTCTTTTCATCACCTGATTTCATGTGTTATTAGGCTTAGGCTGGGTCCCAGCACTAATTTGTACAAAATGCGCGACGCATTTTTCCTATCAATTTGCGCAGCAAGTGTGAAAATGCTTGCAGGAAGTAGGCGACAACAAAAATATAATGGAGCCCTAGCGGAGTGAGTCGAAGGCAGAGAGTGATAGTGTGGATATACAACATTACCTGTTGACCTTGACCTTGGACGTGATTTATACCCATGTGACAGGGAAACACCCTCGCAAAAAGCGAGAGGAAGCACAGGCGAGAACGAGAGCAGCCGTCTCGTCAAGTGCGGTGGTCAAACATTTATAAATTGCTTTGATCTGCGTTTCTTAACTGACCTCCGCGCGACGCTAATGCACCCAGGGTGCTCGACTTCAAGGCTGGTATTTGCAGACTCTGCCGCAAGAGGGCGGTAAGCCATCGAGAGGCCAGCTAGCCAATCAGAGCACTCTGCGCATGACGCAATGGCCCGGCATTAACCGCCTTGAGACCACGCGGCAATCCATTTGTTTCTTCAGCCGCCTCCGTCTCGTCAGTGAGTTAATGGGCGACATGTGTAAATATGTGACCAGTGCAAACAGACGGCTTGAAAGTAATCCGACAAGAAAGATTTTGGTGGAACTATGTCCCATACGGGCGTGCCGTCCTCGGGCCTCTGTAGTAGTGGGCGGGTGAAAGTAGGCTGTTATTCGGATACAGAGCCAGGATTGAAGGGAGTAGCTTGCGACACCAGATATGACCGTGAAGATTCATGTTACAGGCCATTATGACCCACTTCAGGTGTCCATCATTGTCAATAACTAGGATTGCAACTCCCGACAACAGATAAAGTATGGTAACGCAAGGGCGGATCCAAGGAGGGTGTCCAGCGGGGCTTGAGAAAGAACGTTGTCCTTCAATGCAAAATTTAGGCCATCTGAGACGCCCCCCCCCCCAGCTTTTTATCCGAGACGGCCTTCCCCCCCCCCCCGGTCGGAAGTTTTCAGTGGACTCCCAGCCCACCCACCACCCCCGGGCGCAAGTTGAAGAGTGTTGCGGGTCAGACAACGACAAGACAGTTGGTTGTCTAAATTATTGAAGGCTTCAACCTTTGTATGCCATATCGCGACAATGGGAAGGGTCGAGGCATAGGGGAGCCATGTCTCCGGGAATAATCGCCGACTCTTTTTTAAGAAGAAAGACATGGGATCTTTCTACTGCCCAACATAGATATTCGCACGGACGCGATTCGAACCGAGCACCGCCTCTAGGGCCTGCCTCGCAGAACAGACTCGCGGTTAACCCCACCTGCCAGGCCACGGATGACTACATAGTTTTCCCGCGTAACTCTGAGAGCATCCTTCAGAGAGAGGCGGAAAGGCATTATGGGCTCAGATTTTCAGATACTGGAAGTTTTTTGATTAATCGGCTGATCAAGGTTTAGTTAAAATTGTAAAACAAAAAAACAACAAAAAAATTGTAAAACAAAATCGCTGTGACTACATGGATGCAGGTAGATGACCCATATGTGGTGGGATATGTTACGGACATCACGTTTGCCATATGGCATCGAAATCGCACCTGTAACGTGGCCAATCCCACTATGAAGCGACGGGCGGCGCTGTGACGCTTTCGGCTTATAACTCGGTCGATATCGCATGTGAATAGTCGCAGTCGGTACTAACATGTTCAAGTTGCAACCATCCCCCCGATGCTCGTCTGTCTCAACCTATGCTTATCTCTCTTATCTCGTTGAGATGTGATACAGATATGTGTGGTGCCAACTACGGAATTGCATATCCGTTCGGACCGTTAAAATTCCACATACATGCAAACTTAAGACTAGCGGGAGATGGATTTTGTGGTGGCGGTCGGGGGGGGGGGGGGGGGCGGGGGGTTAAAACAGGGTCCGACCCTTCTCTTGGCTTGATTCGGGTTTGTGCGTGTCTCTCAGACAAACACACACGGACAGACGCCAGCTGTTTGTCCAATAGTAGGGCCCCTGAGGGGGGGTAGCCATGTCGCGTGTCGATTTTAAGAAAAGGTCCATGTCGCGTGTCGATTTTGACAAAAGGTCCATGTCGCGTGTCGATTTTAAGAAAAGTTCTATGTCGCGTGTCGCTAAATCTTATGTCGCATGTCGCTTCTAAGACAACCCCAATGTCGCGTTGTCGATTTGAAAAATCGCCGTGTCGCCGTGTCGAAAAAGCCCGTCTGGGGCCCTAATAGTCGTATTCCTATGCAAATCCTTACTACGGGTTAACAAATGAACGTATTTCTGTCTAAAGCTATTACTTGGCTAGGTTAACTAAGATGACGTGTGTACGATGCCACGTCTATATGTAGATAGCCCTATACGCATCAATCCACATCACACCGCAGTGAGTCAGTTCCCGCGCTTTTTGCCCGCGGCAGACGAACCGTACTTGACAAGGCTTCGCGCTTTTTACGCGTTGCAGACGAACCACGCATAGTATGACTGATAACCGGGTTAACGGATTCCAATTTGGAGCACCGGATGGAGTTTTTCGCCAGCGTTTTTGTTGGGCGTCTCTCCCAGTAGATGGCGCAGCGAAAGATGGTGACATGCAGGCTTGGAAACTAGATTAACCCACAGCTACAGGGAACTTGTACACGTAATACTGAAGAGCAATCTGTGCCGCTAATTTCAATACGACTGCCTGATTCCAGGTCTATCAACACTAAACACAGACCAGCCTGGTTCCAATGAATGAGATACGGAAAAATATAACGTCACGTGATACTAATATGCAAGTCTATATATAGAACATTTCTTCACACCTACACCATGTGGGCTGTGTCCATGAGCTGACGTCACGACAAAATTAATGCGGTGGAGATTTTTTCTCTGCGTGTACGTTTCTTGTAGTAGTCGTATATAAATGCCGTCAGTGTTATTAGTTGGTTGTATATTCAGGACGCTTTAACCACTTTTGATCATATCGCGTCAATGGGAGAAGGAAGAGAGATTGGAGCCATGTCCCCGGGGGTAACCCCCTTACTCTTTGCGAAGAAGGACATGGAATCTTTATCCTGCGACCACACAGATATGGCCATCTACGTGCCGTTAGACTCTCGGGCCAGATCACTTAAGCCGAGCGCTCTAACTAAGTGAGCTATCGGTCCGGCCCCTCAGTGTTATTAATTCGCGCATCCCGTATAGTGATAAATTGTCATTCAGTGGGATAACAACCGGGAAACAAGGCGACAACCAATGAGTGATATCGCCTTTGTTGCCAATATATATTGAATGCAATGACACGGGAGATGGAACAGATTATAGAAATACTCTGATTTGGAAATAATCGGCAATCTCACATGGAGAAAAGTCAACAATATGCAGGCTAGGGATTAGCTATCATGACAAGCACACAATAACAATAACACAGATATCTGAAAGCGACAAAGCTACGGTGCAATGACCATTGGCAAAACATCTCTTGTGGCTCATGTAATGAGAGAGAGGCGTGACATAGATGCAGAGCGAGGGAGGGAGGGAGAGAGAAAGGCATCGCGGACAGAGAGAAGAGGCAGCTAACGCCGACAGGGAGAGAGAGACAGAACAAGTGCGAAGAGAAAGACTCAAATAGCGAAGCCAGAACACGTAAGCAAGTATATAGCCAAGACAACCAGAGAGAGAAGTATGCAGTTGACATAGAACAGGAGTGAAGATACAGAATTATGCAGTAGACATGGAACCGGAGCGAAGAGAGAGTAGAAGTACATAGCCAGGACAGAACATGTGAGCGAAGAGAGGATTATTCAACCGGGACAGAGAAGGTATGCGAAGAGAGAGGTATTCACCCAGGGCAGAACGCGTAAGCGAAGAGAGAAAAGTCTGCAGCCAAGGCAGAGAATGTGAGCGAAGCGAGAAATATACAACCACGACAGGAACTTTGAGAGAAGACACAACTTTACACACAGAGCGGAAGGTCTGAGCGTAGAGAGAGAAGTATACACAGTATACAGAAGCGAAGAAAGAGAAGTATATAAGTAGACAACAGAAGCAAAGCGAGAAAAGTATACAGCTAGGACAGAGAACAGGAGCTAGATAAAGATCCAGAGATAGAATGAGAACGAGACAGATAACTCAAGAGAGAAAGTGATGATAGGGAGCGAATAGAGAGAGAGAGAGAGAGAAAGGGTAAAAAAGATGCAGGCAAGCGAGGGAAGAGAGAGGGAAAATACACTGGCAGTCGACATAGATCACAGCAGCCTAGACCCCGACTAGTTGAAGAACGACATTGAGTTATACGAGGTCGGGATGGCAGGCAGAATGTCTCATCCCAAGCCCGCCAGGAAACTCATCCTTATCTTAGGTGTCTAAGTGAGACGATAGATGGACAGGTGATGCCGATGGTGAGCAATAGGTGGCAGCACCTCCCGGTAGCAGCCGAGACGCTTCCCATGGATGGAAAGGGCAAGGAGCTGTGATGGGAATCTCCCAGTCGGGTGTACCAATCTCTCGCCATAGGTCGTCGTAGTGGGGAATACAGGGAGCCGTCTTTACTCAGCGCGATCCTTGATAAGGATGGACGTTATGTCAGTCATCGCATTGGCCCATCAGCTTCTCCTTATTCAGTGGTGGGTCAAGAAACAGGGGCGGATCCGGGAATTTAAAAAGGTGGGGGAGACCGGGAGGGAGGGCCGGGAGGGAGGGCCGGCTTTCAATAAAATTGCGACCGGGGGATCCACCAATTTTTGACGACCGGGGGGTGGGGGTGTTCATGGCGCCTCAGAAAGCGTTCTTCCTCAAAAACGGGGGGACCACGCCTCAGATGGCCTAAATTTGGCATTGAAAAACGGCATTTTTCCTCAAAATGGGGGGCCCGGATCCCCTGGACACCCCCTGGTTCGCCCATTTATTTATGTACTATCCCGCAGGTATTGCGACCGGGGAGGGGGGTGGGGGGGGGGGTACAGTTGTGCAATAAGAATAGTGACTGTACCCCTTGCGCCGATTGATTTCCCTTCCCTTCCCCTTCCCTTCCCCTTCCAATTCGTTTATTCGCCTTACCCGACTCGCCTAAAACATCCACAATTCACTTCCACCTCGGGCTCCCTGGCCTGGCTTACTGGAATATTTCCTACACACTGCAAGCTGCTGCCCAAAGGGGGTGACAGGACAAAAAATATGATGGGCTTAGCTTGACGTGGAGAGAAGATTTTCAGCTGGTTTTATTTTTTTCAGTTTCAATGTCAGAGGCCGTTGATTAGTCTAGAACAGCGAGTTACGCTGTCGAGTGGAGACGGTGGGTGTGACATAAGACAATAGACGCCAGCACTTGATGGTTGCCCACCACAACAAGGGATCAACCTGTTAGCAGTGAGATAAGCGTCTTATCCAGGCTGGCTTGTGTCTGATAAGGGACCAGCCATTACATGACAAGGAGCCCCCTTCTTGGGTCCATTAGTAACGCGAATTCTTGGATTGGATTCTACGCTTGTTGGATCTGGGGCAGGGCTGGGGAGGGGAAGAAGGTGGGTGGGAGGGGGGGGGGGTTACCCAATGGAGAGGAATTAATAGAACCCCTGTTTGAAGAAGAAGAATAATCGTTTATTCAGACCAGAACACAGTAAGAATACAAACAATGTGCTAGATATGCATGGTGAAGTGGTGACTGGTCCAGGAGACCTCCATTATGACCTGTGGTCGCTAGCATGGAGTCCACCTTGGCAAAAAAAACAAAAAACAAAGCGAGACAATCAACAAGAATAAATGTATCTAACTTGATGTCGTTAAAGACAATTAAAGAAACAGGCAAAATAAAAAAAAAATAAATAAAAAAGCGAGAAACATCATCGTTATCAATACATTAAAATTATTAAGTATATGCACGATCATCCACGTTTTGGGGCCTAAGGAACATGAGATACCGAAAGAACCAATATACATGTATGTATGGCAAAATAATTAGTAATTGAGTTGACACACATAACAATTTACTATTAAGCAGTCAATTCTATACGAGTCTATAAATCTCTGTTTGATATGTCGGGTATATCCGGCTTGGCTATGAGTAAAAATCTTCGTGATTATGTCTTGAGGTAATTCGTTTATTAAATGCGTAAGATAATATCTAATGCAACTTTCTGCAAACTTGTGTTTTGTTCTAGGGATAATAGTATTGTATTTTTGTCTAGTGTTGTAGTTATGTCTGTCAAGTATTCGAGGTAAGTCGAATGTATTCAGAAAGTATGCGGGGAGATCATTATGCTTTAACCTGTAATAAAACTTTAGCGCCTGAAGTTTATGAATGTCGTCGATTTTAAGGACATTCAGATGTTTAAATAAGCGATCGGTGTGGGCCATGTAATTACTCCTTGTAATGATACGTACAGCTTTCTTCTGGATGTTTTTCAGTCGATTACTTTGGTACCCCCAGGCTAGTATACAATAGTGAAAATGCGATAGTATGAGTGAGTTGTATATAGTCAGGAGAATGTTCTGAGGAAGGACGTATTTTAGTTGCTGCATGATTCCAACCACTTTAGATATCTTGAAAGCAATTTTATCGCTATGACTGGACCATTTCAGATTTGTCTGTATGGTCAGTCCAAGGAAATCAAATTGATCAACACATTCTAGCTTGGTATGGTCAATATAGAGTTCTGGCATTATTACTCGTTTTTGCGGCATATAGAAAATCATAAACTTGGTTTTTGTGATGTTAAGAGATAGTTGGTTTAGTTTAAGCCAATTATTTACTAAAGACAGTTCATTGTTCAGTATATCAGCACTACGTTGTATGTTAGTCTTGGAGGCGCAAGCGCTAAGTGTGCTGGAAAGGGTTGTATCATCAGCATATATAATTGCACTAAATATCGCACTCGCCCTAGATATGTCGTTTATATAGATTATAAAAAGTAATGGGCCAAGTATGGATCCCTGTGGAACCCCTCGGGAGACGGGGGTTTCTTCTGATATATCATTATCTAGGCTTACGTACTGTTTTCGGTTATGAAGATAATTGGTTATTAAACTAAGCGCAGCCCCACACACCCCATAGTGTTTTAGTTTAAATAACAGTATATCATGGTTAATGGTGTCAAAGGCCTTTGACAAATCTAGGAATATACTTATTGGAATCTGGCCTTCGTCCAGTTTTTGTATTGTTCTATCTATTAATTCCAATGTTGCAAGTTGAGTGGAATGTTTTTTCCGAAAACCATACTGACCGCTGTTAAACAGTTTCTCGTGATCAAAATGTTCATACATCTGATCATAAATTACTCTTTCAAAAACTTTAGATATAGCTGGTAAAATTGATATTGGCCTATAGTTATCGACGTTAGACTTTTCACCCTTTTTGAACACTGGTACTACTTTAGCAAGCTTCAATTTATCTGGAAAAGTGCCCGTTGTAATAGATTGGTTAATTATGTGAGTAATTGCTTTGCTCAATTCTACTTTCAATAGCTTCAGTGTTTTCATGGACATCTTATCATGCCCAGAACTAATTTTTGGTTTAAGCTGATCGATTATTTTTTTCCGTGACAGTGTGGTTAATTAAGTGAAACTCCATCTTTGTATCACAAGGGTCCCCAAGAAAGCTGGCGTAAGTTTGGCTGGGATCTGGGAGGATTTTGCTAGCAAGTTTTGCTCCGATAGTGCTGAAAAAATCATTGAAGCCATTAGCTATAGCCGGTCGATCGGAAGTCATTTTGCCATTAATGTTAAATACTTCAAGAAATTTGTCCTTTCTCTTTGATTTATGAATAACGGATTTTATTGCTTTCCAGGTTTCCTTTAGGTCACCTTTACATTTCTCAAAAGCATTGGAATAATACAATCTTTTTGCTTCCCGAATACTGTTCTTTAAAATATTTTCATAGGTTCTCAGGTTGGTCCTTAGGATGTCGTATTGACGAGAATTTGGTTCCGTCATTTTAAGCTTTTTATAAAGTTTGTCTTTAAATGCTATGGACTTAATAATACCATTGGTGATCCAGTTTGCCTTTTTGTGCTTTCTCTTGTTAAATTTTACTGTTTTGCTTGGTAAAAAAACATCCCTGGCATGTGTAATTATATCCTCGAGTATCTTATAGTTACTGTTAGGATCAGCACATGGGTCTATGTCGAGTTTACCTAGTACGTCTGCGTTGGCAATATGCTTTTTGAAGTTTTCTACTGATTGTGGATCATTGGTATTTATGGTAATATATGCGGGCGCTTTGTTTGTACGTCGCATATCAATGTCTAGAGATAAGTAATACGGGAGATGGTCTGAGATAGCCTTCAATATAATTCCAGCTGTTGTATTCAGTGAACTGGATGTTAACTTACACAGAAAATTATCAATTAGCGTATCCCTATGACGCGACAGTCTAGTCGGCAAAGTAATTTTTGGAAGAAAACTGCAAGCTACAATGGTGTCGAAGTAGTCGCTAATGGCTGGTTTTTCGCAAATCTTTAAAAGGTCTATATTAAAATCACCTGCTAGGATACATTCCCTATGTGGTTTACTCCCTTCAAATGAAAGTATAACCTCAGATAATTCTTGGGAAAACGTCGCATAATTTTCGTTTATGTCACATAGAGGTCGATATATATTACCTAGCAACATTTTTCTGTCAGTGGGCCGTCCAAACACTTCAATAAATTGCGCTTCCCAAATGTCAGATTTGACCGGGTTTTCTATGCAAGTAAACCCATATGATTTATGGAGATATATCAACAGGCCTCCACGCGCGCTACAATATTTACCCTGGGATATTAATACATAATCCTCGAGTTCATACAGACCGACATCATCATTATCGGATAACCAGGTTTCCTGTAAACATATTGTACTTAACACCACATTACCAGCATGTAAAACACTTAGAAACACTTTCAGTTGGTCAATCTTGGAACGAATTGAGGCAATATTTAAGCTGAGTATAGTAAACTTGTGTCGGTGACGTTCAATAACATTAATAAACTTTTCCACTTCACAATAAGGTGAGTGCTCAATAGTAATTTCATCCGTACAAGCATTGGCAACATTGTCATAATATTTCTGTTGTAACGTCTCATTTAATGAATTAAAGTTTAGGCCCCCAATATGTTTTAAGATGTCATCATCTATATTGTTACCCATGTTCTATGCATAAACCAGATGCTATATCAACATGAATCTCCGCAAACTTGAACATCGAACGAACAAAAACATTGAACCAAACTTTTATACAAACAGTTCTGTCATGGTTCATTACGTGAGCTAACACTGTTGGCACATCAGGGTAGCACAATGACGAATATCGAGAGTGACGACATATTTATATATTACAAATTACAATGGGAAGAAACCGATTGCTATGCATTAACTAATCGCCGGCAATAGCTTAAGGAATAAAAAACAACAGACTGTAGTAAATTGTTATGTTCATCTCCCTCCACGCTTCGACGCCGCTAATATTAGCCGACGCCTGGCCAACCACCCACTTCGTCACACGGCCTCAGCGACCCGGATAAAAACCCTAGGGACTCTGGAGGCAGTGCCACGTGGGCAGTTGACTAGGACTCCTCTCTCTAGCGGGTGGAGAGGACTCCTTCGGGAGGGAGGAATTCAGGTGTAGGGCGAAGTTATGAGACAGTATAGGGGTAGGAAGGTACTACGATGGAGTAAAGAGAAAAGAATGGAACAAGCCTTGCTATTCACTGTTTCATTGGATAATCCATCATTGGATAATCCATCATAATCCATCATCGCGCGCCAACTTCTGATGCCATCTTAGTTCAAACAAAGCGGGCGATCATGGGGGTAATATTCATACTGGCGATGCAGCGCGGTGACTTGAAGGGCACCCAGCCTCGCCAATTTAATTTTTGCCATGAGCGGAACAGTTTTCAATCGCCATGGAACACAAAAAGTGTCGGTGAAAAAGTATTCCCGTTTTCCAAAATCCGTGTCCTGTTTAGCTGCAAGTTGACGTTGAGCTGTCTCTGATTTCTGTGCGTGAGTTGATGCAGGGTTTCCGGGGAGATCTCGACCAATGGCGAGATAACGACTATAGCATGTCTGTCATGGCCGAGCTGATTGCTAGAATATCGCAAACCATGCACATTTCCAATTACTGACGCTGACTGTCGGTTCATTTCACTAAGATATCGCCACTATCGTCATAAAATTTCACATTCAAATGTTTGTTAATCATATTTGCGGGAAATAGGTTTGCACGAAGTTGATATCGCAGTACAATGTTTATTTCCGTTCCTCCTAAATTACGACATTTTTTCGTTAAATTAGCATGTAGCACATGCAACGATTCCCTCGCTTTGTTGGTAGAGTGCGCCACATTCACTGCCTCCACAACCATACAGTGTTGAACGAACTACGTGATCGTATATCATAGTTTGAACCCTCCATTGTAATAACTTTTTCCTATGTATAGAACTAGTAGCGTATTTCCTATCACACCTAACTTCCACCTGCCTTTAGGTCAGAATCCTTTCCTGGATCGTCAGTTATTTGTACAATACGGAGAAAAAAGTTAGACAATAGTTACGTGATCAATCCTAAAAGAAGTTATATCTTAATGCCCCCCATGCTGCGTTAATCACATTAACCACGCAACAGATCGAGCCAGAAAGACGGCCGTATCTCTATTGAGACGTAAGAGTTTTTATTGGCCCTTCATAGGACTGTTGTGATAAAGACACGCTTGCCAGCCGTGCTGGCAGGTCTTGCAGATACCGACGCATTAGGTTGTATTTGAATGCAGAAGCCGTAGTTTCCAAGAAATCGCCCAGTCGGAGCCATCAGATCATAGCTTTCTTATCCTTTTCCACTTTCTCTGCATCTTCGCATGTTTGCCCTGTGAACACGATGAGCCCCCACTTATCACTGCTGCCCTGGCTGACCCCTGCGTGCCCCGGGGGGTGTGCATGGTCCCTCCACAGGGATCACTTTCACAGGCTGGGGCAACAGGAAGTGGATTGGCGTACTCTCGCAGGACCCGCGTCCCGCCTTTCTGTCTTGTCTTCCCCTCCGGCCGTGTCTCTGTTTCTCTGTTCTCTGTTCTCTTTCTCCCTTCTAACATCCGTGGTGCTAACCCGGATGTTCTGATTATGGGAAGTGAGCAAAGGAAAAACGTGGCGTCGCGTTTCGTTGACATGGGCAACTAGGCGATGGAAGGGGGCAGGCGGGAGGGGGCCGGGGGCATGGGGGGGGGGGGCTTTCCAAGTCACAAAGGCCGCTGGAGGAGTGATTACCAGGGAAATTGCAAGGTGGGGGGGGGGGAACTATGGTGATGGGACGGCGGCGGTGACCAGGGCTTCAGGACGGCGACCATCGCTAGGGTGGCAGTGGCGATGGTCGCTAGGGTGGCAGTGGCGATGGTCGCTAGGGTGGCAGTGGCCATGGTCGCTAAGGTGGCAGTGGCGATGGTGGCTAGGGTGGCAGTGGCGATGGTGGCTAGGGTGGCAGTGGCCATGGTCGCTAGGGTGGCAGTGGCCATGGTCGCTATGGTGGCAGTGGCCATGGTCGCTAAGGTGGCAGTGGCGATGGTGGCTAGGGTGGCAGTGGGCATGGTCGCTAGGGTGGCAGTGGCGATGGTCGCTAGGGTGGCAGTGGCCATAGTCGCTAGGATGGCAGTGGCGATGGTTGCTAGGGTGGCAATGGCCATGGTCGCTAGGGTGGCAGTGGTCATGGTTGCTAGGGTGGCAGGGTCGATGGTGGCTAGGAAGGCAGTAGCCATGGTCGCTAGGGTGGCAGTGTTGATGGTCGCTAGGGTGGCAGTGGCGATGGTTGCTAGGGTGGTAGTGGCGATGGTCGCTAGGGTGGCAGTGGCCATGGTTGCTAGGGTGGCAGGGTCGATGGTGGCTAGGGTGGCAGTGGGCATGGTCGCTAGGGTGGCAGTGGCGATGGTCGCTAGGGTGGCAGCGGCGATGGTCGCAAGGGTGGCAGTGGCCATGGTCGCTATGGTGGCAGTGGCGAAGGTCGCTAGGGTGGCAGTGGCGAAGGTCGCTAGGCTGGCAGTGGCGATGGTCGCTAGGGTGGCAGTGGCGATGGTCGCTAGGGTGGCAGTGCCGATGGTCGCTAGGGTGGCAGTGGCCATGGTGACTACAACTGACAGTGGTGATGGTCGCTAGGGTGGCAATGGCGATGGTCGCTAGGGTGGCAATGGCCATGGTCGCTAGGGTGGCAGTGGCCATGGTCGCTAGAAAGGCAGTAGCCATGGTCGCTAGGGTGGCAGTGTCGATGGTCGCTAGGGTGGCAGTGGCGATGGTTGCTATGGTGGCAGTGGCGATGGTCGCTAGGGTGGCAGTGGCGATGGTTACTATGGTGGCAGTGGCGATGGTCGCTAGGATGGCAGTGGCGATTGTCGCTAGGGTGGTAGTGGCGATGGTCGCTAGGGTGGCAGCGGCGATGGTCGCTAGGGTGGCACTGGCGATGGTCGCTAGGGTGGCAGTGGCGATGGTCGCTAGGGTGGCAGCGGCGATGGTCGCTAGGGTGGCAGTGGCGATGGTCGCTAGGGTGGCAATGGCCATGGTCGCTAGGGTGGCAATGGCCATGGTCGCTAGGGTGGCAGTGGCTATGTTTGCTAGGGTGGCAGTGGCCATGGTCGCTAGGGTGGCAGTGTCGATGGTCGCTAGGGTGGCAGTGGCGATGGTTGCTATGGTGGCAGTGGCGATGGTCGCTAGGGTGGCAGTGGCGATGGTTGCTATGGTGGCAGTGGCGATGGTCGCTAGCGTGGCAGTGGCGATTGTCGCTAGGGTGGTAGTGGCGATGGTCGCTAGGGTGGCAGCGGCGATGGTCGCTAGGGTGGCACTGGCGATGGTCGCTAGGGTGGCAGTGGCGATGGTCGCTAGGGTGGCAGTGGCCATGGTCGCTAGGGTGGCAGTGGCCATGGTCGCTAGGGTGGCAATGGCCATGGTCGCTAGGGTGGCAGCGGCGATGGTCGCTAGGGTGGCAGTGGCCATGGTCGCTAGGGTGGCAATGGCCATGGTCGCTAGGGTGGCAGTGGCCATGTTTGCTAGGGTGGCAGTGGCGATGGTCGCTAGGGTGGCAGTGGCGATTGTCGCTAGGGTGGTAGTGGCGATGGTCGCTAGGGTGGCAGCGGCGATGGTCGCTAAGGTGGCAGCGGCGATGGTCGCTAGGGTGGCAGTGGCGATGGTCGCTAGGGTGGCAATGGCCATGGTCGCTAGGGTGGCAATGGCCATGGTCGCTAGGGTGGCAGTGGCCATGTTTGCTAGGGTGGCAGTGGCCATGGTCGCTAGGGTGGCAGTGGCCATGGTCGCTAGGGTGTGGCCACCAGGGCGGGGCGACACCCCCAGTCTGGGCGGCTGGCCGGCGGTGGTTTTATGGACTTGGGTTGCAGAGCGTCTCCTGCAGCTGGCTGTGAATGGTTGCCAGGGTGACCAGGACGGGGACTGAAGGACACGGAGGGGCTCTTGGATTATATAGATACGACAGGGGGTGGTACTCTTAAGTACAGGGGATATAGGCCCGGCGCGGGCGGCTGAGTGTGGAGGGAGGAGGTGGGAGCGGGAGGGGGGGGGGACTAGAGGGGTGATGGGGGCGGACGGAGAGGGTAGTGACTTCGTGACGACGTCACGTGATGAGAGGATTGAGAGCTAATGCACAAGCTGACCTCATGGGGTGGGGTGTGGGGGGTGGCGTGGTGTGGGGTGTGAAGTGAGGAATAGGGTGTGTGGTGGGGAGTGGGGTGGAATGTGGGGTATGGGGTGTGGGGTGAGGATTGGGGTGTGGGGTGGGGATTGGGGAGTGGGGTGTGGGGTGGGTGGGGTGTGGTTTGACACATGGGTGAGGCGTGCGGTGTGGGTTGAGGCATGGGTGTGGGGTGAGGCATGGGTGAGGCATAGGGCGTGGGGTTGGGGTTGCCTGAAGGGTGGGGTGTGTCTATAAGACGGGCCCGGCGGGGGTTTTATTGCTGCCCGCCCTGGCTATATGGTGTTACGGATGTTAGCCCGGGGTGAGGGCTGCGATTCCACTCAGTGATTACACGGCGCGTCATGTTGCGCATGACGCTAGATTGCTTTTGACGTACTATTGGGTACCAGTGGCGCCACGCCTCGCAGACAATGCGCGAACCAGCGCTCGAACTGGTGGAGTAATAGACTTCCTCGTCGCCAAGACAACCTCATTTAATCACCCCCAACATGAATTAATCTTGGTGACGATCTCCCTAGTTTGGGCAAAATCGACAATCGCTCGCAACACACCGAGGAAAGCCAATGACACGCAACATGGATTTTAATTAAGTGCCTAATATCGGGAAAATGACGTTACTTTGGTCGCCATAGAGGCCCTCAGACGAAACGAACTGCGCTGTGCTGCCATCTAGTGTTTAAGATAATAAAAGATAATTTTCGCTCATTTGCACTGTTTTTATTTTTGTTAAGAAAAAACTCCCTCCATCTCATAAATGAGGTGGTTTCAGCAAGGCGGGGAGCTTTCAGCTCAGCAGAAGAGGCGTAGGTTCGAATCTCACCTGAACAAATGCCTAATACTGATCCGTTGAAAATAGTTCACGCTGGGACTTGGCCTTAACCCGTCTGATTATGTCAAGATACTTTACGGAACGTCATACGTAACTCTGAGCTAACCAACTCTTTGTGGACCAAGACGGCTGCATACACATCTTGGTCGAGGGTCAATTGCTTGTATATTCAGGGCGCTTTAGCCACTTGTGGTCATATCGCGTCAATGCGAGAAGGAAGGGACAGTGGTGCCATGTCCCCGGGGATAATCGTTTACTCTTTATGAAGAAGGACATGGGATCTTTATTCTGCGACCCCACAGACATGGCCACAGCGGGGCTCGAACCATCGACCCAGGGCCGTTAGTCTCTCAGGTGGCCAGAGCACTCAAGGCGAGTGTCGAGGGTCGAAGGCTGTGTCACAGTTATAAACACCCGAATACATTAATCATGAGACATAGCGGTTGCACCAACGCAGCCAAACTTTTGCACCCGGACCCATGGACCCCCCTCCCCTAAACCCCCCCCCCCAGATGGTCGCTGCCATTATGTTCTCAGTGACTCGATGGCAACCGGCTGTTTACCGGAAGTAACATCAACCTCATGGAACATTGATGCCGTGTCAGGCTGACATTACCAAAGAGACCTTTATTTCCTCGTCAACCTAAGCCAAGTGAAAACTACGGATCGATCCACTCGGATGCATGCTGGAGCAGACCTGCATCCGAAATTCATTTCCTCCCCGGGAACCTAGGCTGAGGCAATCTTCACAGCCTTCACCTCGAATGTTGTATTATTTAGATTGCGATTTTGCCTGTATAATGTAAGAGGTGTGAGATTGGAACAGAGATTCCTTCCGTCTCACAGTGAGTAACACACAAAGACGTGATAAAATTCAGTGAATATTTATATATATATCCATGTTCATATCAAAGAAAAGAAGAAAGAGAGACGGTGGGTTTCCTTCTCGTCAGCTACACGCAATATTTTCCCAGTGACATGGCTCTGGGGCTACAATGCGAGTGATTACCGTACTAAACTATATTAAGGACTTTATGTACAGTTAGACATGGGAATGGATACCTCATTGGTTGCCCACGTCTTCAAGAGTTTAATCACATTATTTCAAGCTCCATTTGTGTTTGTTTGGGGGCTTTCATCTCGTCGACGTTATTTGGCCCTGCATAGCTATGTGTTCATAAACATGGCTTAAAACAACACGTATCCTATCAGGAACCAAGGCTTACGCATGGCATCTTGCGGCATATTGACCTGTCAATTATATGCGACATTAGGCAAAAGAAAAAATGCTTTTGCTTGGAGCAAACGAGGCATTTGCTATTACAACCTTTTTCTAATTGATTGAGGCCCAGTCGTGGAGTTTTGTCATCAGTAGGTCCACCTTGTCCTTATTAACCTCCGCATCAACGTAACTTGTGTAATCTACCTACAACGGCTAATTAAAATGTATGAGGCAGCTGGTCCTAGTTTGCGGCCGTGAGCTTATACCAGCTTTAAGTAATGATACCACTTTTCCTTGGAGGTATTTACTTCCGTTACTTCGTATGGTGACGAAGAGACGGGAATTAAAGCAAAAATAATAACGACCAAAAGTATGAACTCTTTTTGGCTATTGTACCTATACTTAATTTAAGATTTAATTTTTTGGCAAATGTTACAATGCGGCAAAATTATTTGTTGATGGCCGACCTAATAATTGAATAGCATATTGAGTTAGATGTATTCATGGAATTAAAGGCGGCGATATACGACTATGCATGTCATGCACAAATACAAAAAAACATTAAAAAAAATTGCTGTACGCAATTATGATCAAAAGCCATAATTTCCACTGGTAAGATATATGTTTCTCATGAGACAATAAATCGTGTATATATGAACCTTTTTAAAGCCATAGTTATGATTGCAAAAGCGCCGACTTGGATCGTTTGAGTGTGTTTATTGTACTATATGGGGCCACGGGTCCATGAGTACATGAGTTTTAAAGTCAGTCTAAGCAAGTCACGTGATACCAGACAGACCGGAATTGGCTGCGCACAATGGCGCGACGAAGTGAAAATACAACGAAAATCCATATGCAGATCGACCAATGAGCCCGAAAACTATAGGCAAAAACTGCTGACAACCGCCTTTGAAACTTGGCAGTTCAGATGGATTATGGGTAAGAAAAGCTCGCCGTGGGAAGATGACAGGCGCGTTCTGGGGTGAGTCGGGGGTTTGTTTTCGCACGCCTATCGGCCTAGTCATCTTGGATGCGGCGACATAATGATGACGCAATGATGACATCCCGTTCTCTTGGCGGGACGAAGCGTCAGGCCGCATTGAGCGGTTATGATAAATTGACATCGGTAGGTGAATGGTTTCCGGTTTGCCCAGGTATAATTCATAGCTTACAGATTGTAATTATAGATCCCCGTCGCCAGTAAATCTCTGAAACAACAGCAAACATGGCGGGATGGCTTAGGGGTGATCTCATCCCCATCGTTCATCGTGCTTTCTCATAGACATCACCCACCACCCGTCGCCGCTGATTTCTGTCCCATTGTGAGTTCGGGGCCTAATATTTCTCACCCCTCTCTGCACCCCCCTTGCCCATCCCCCTCGTGGCCATACCCTAAATTTGAGCTAATCTCATCCCTAAACCCATATAAGTCCCGTTCCTGACCTCACGTCTGGCCTTACTCACCGACAAACCCCTCTCCCACCCCACCCTCCTAACCGCCTCGCCCTCCCCACCCTCCTAACCCCTCTCCCACCCCACCCTCCTAACCCCTCGCCCACCCACCCTCCTAACCCCCTCTCCCACCCCACCCTCCTAACCTCGTCTCCCACCCCACCCTTCTAACTACCTCGCCCACCCACCCTCGTAACCCCCTCTCCCACCCCACCCTAACAGCTTCCTCCCCCACCCCACCCTCCTAACCCCCTATCTCACCGCACCCTCCTAGCCGCCTGTCCCACCCCCATAACACCCCCCCCCACCATAGTCTGCTCCTAGCCTCCTGGCCCAACCCCACCCATCCATAACACCCCCCACCCCTCTCTGTTCCTAGCCTCCTGTGCCACCCCACCCATCCATGACATCCCCCCACCCCTCTCTGTTCCTAGCCTCCTGTGCCACCCCACCCATCCATGACATCCCCCCACCCCGCTCTGTTCCTAGCCTCCTGTGCCACCCCACCCATCCATAACATCCTCCCACCCCTCCCTGTTCCTAGCCTCCTGGCCCAACCCCACCCATCCATAACATCCCCCCACCCCTCTCTGTTCCTAGCCTCCTGGCCCAACCCCACCCATCCATAACATCCTCCCAACCCTCTCTGTTCCTAGCCTCCTGTGCCACCCCACCCATCCATGACATCTCCCCGCACGCTACTCATCCATAATCCCCTCTCCCACCCCACCCTCCTAACCGTCTCTCCCACCTCACCCTACCAGCCTCATGTCCCACCCTACCCTCCTAACCTCCTCCCCCACCCTACCTTCCTAGCCTGTTCTCCCACCCTATACTGTTCTTACCTCATGCCCCACACCCTCCACATAACCCCCTCCCACCCCACTTCACTAGCCTGCCCCTCGACCCTATACTGCTTTTACCTCATGTCCCAGCCCACCCACCTAATCCTCTCCAACCCCGCCATCTCCGCCTTTTGTTTCACTCCACTCTCCTCTTAGTCTTCTGCCCCCCCCCCCTACCACCCCCCGATCGACCTTCCACATCGGCCACCTAACGGGTTGATTCCCTGAGCGATTCCCCCGCTGACAGTTGTTCGACTGCTCTGAGTGGGACCAATTTCCTAACGGTATTACGAAGACCATGTAACACATGATAAACATCAACTAATTAAGCATGCGCCTGTCCGCACCAAAGGTCTTAGTTTCAGGTTCTACCCTCCAGGTGGGCAGGTTGCCCGTTCACTCTGACCTCAGTAACAGGGTGGCCATCACTAGTCGGGGGCGGACGGATGCGTGAGGTAGCGCACTAAGATGCTGCAGACCAAACAGTTGAGGGGTCGAACCCCACGTGTGCTGTCTGGGGCCGTTTCATGCGTTCATCGCAATGACCCACTGAGGCATCGGTCTAGCGTAACCCCCTCTCTCACAAGAAACACCGACATATATGTGAGTGTGGTCACATGATAAAGATCTCATGTCTTTCTTCGCAAAGAGTAGGGGGTTACCCCCCGGGACATGGCTCTATTTTCCCTTTCTATTTTGCCATTGGCGCGATATGTTCAAAAGTGGTTAAAGCGTCCTTAATATAGGTATACAACCAACCAACCGACATAATGCGCCGCCCGAGGACAGCTGTGATCTAGTGAGCCCAGAGTAGGGTCCCATAGAATTCGACCGGCTGGTTTCATGATAAAATATTTTATGCACCCTTCTTCCGACCACAATTTGCAATTTAATAATTAATCATTTACATTTAATAATAAAAGTTGGCAATTCTTATTAGAAAAGAAAAAAGATCCCAAATAATTTAACTGATACACAACGACCGAATTGTTACGCTATTTTTTTACTGCGTTTTCGGTATATGCAATCAAAACGTTTCATAGCACAGTCATATGAGGGACGTCCGCTTGGTCTGTTCCGGCCACCCCAGTTATAGTAACCCATACCGGAGAAAAAAAACCTTGGTACACTACTCGCATCCAAGTCAACGCGCCTACGATTGCTATGTTGCATTGGGCTACAGCTAGCCAGTGTAAACCCCACGTGTGAGGTAAACTGAAATGAAATGTTAGGGTTTTAGCCCACGTGTGTGCAGATGTGCAGACGTGGGCCAGGCCACCCACGGGGCGATGGAATGGGGATGGATGACGCTTGCAGATGCCGGGATTCGAACCGACGACTTGTGGATCTGCAGCTCAGCCTGCTTCCCAGGTGAGCGGCTAGGGGTCTCCCCTGTCCATGAGTGCACATATGTGGCATAAAACACCGCTCCAGTCATCGTGCCTCTATAGCAAAGAGTTACCCCCCGGACATGGCTCCACTCTCTCTTCCTTCTTCCATTGACGCGATATGACCAAAAGTGGTTGAAGCGTCCTGAATATAGAAGCAACCAATCGATATGAAAATTTGCTAGTGCTCACATTTGGAGTAAAATTCTTTCATGATCGACTGTTTTTACCATATCGTCAGCCCCTGAATGGGGCCCTCCCCATGGCCCAGCTTGTAGCACGTTCACGCGGCCAGATGTTGCACACAGAAATTACGCAAAAACACGCAGATTTGTTTTTGACAAAACAAATCTCGTGAGCAACAGACGCTGAATCAGTTCTATTATATCAAGGTGCCGTCAATTAAGCAATAAGAACAGGTATTTGAGTTTTATATTGAAATTATATATGTTGATCCATTATATTGTGTCATATATATACATATTTGTCATGTATGTGTGATATAAGTATGTTATACATATAACAACGATAGGTAGTGCACTGTGGAATGCCTCAAGCTAGGGTATATGTCTTAGACTGGTACAGACAAGCCTAGATGTCCTGTACACTACAACATCGCGCCACATCTACCAATGAACCAATCCACAGATCTCTGATGTTTCCACACGACACAAGCAATTCCCCGGCGACCGAAACTCAATGCATTGACATCCGTGAATACCGAAATAGGTATAACTTTGATGCAACGTAAAAGCTAAATCAGTTTGAGTTGAAGTGATGTCTATAAAGGCACGTATGCAATGAATACATACTGGTCTGTACTCACATCTAGTCTGGTGATGATAGTAAGTTCCCGGCTCCCAGCGGCGTGTGTGTGGTGAGTGCTAGGCGGGACTCCACATGCGGTATCCACGTGGTTGAAGGCCTCCCGGTGAGATGTTGTCCGTGAGTCCGTAGCGTGTGTGTGTGTGTGGCTTCTCCCCGGACCGATACAACACAGGCTGAGTGAGCCACGGAGGCGGGCGATCTCATCTGACGCTCTGCGGCAGCCGCGTCCGGGTTTTCGCTCTCACTTGCCCGCCAGGGGGTCTCCCCCAACTGGCCAGAGCTACGCTGCGCCGGGCCAGGCTACAGCAGGCCAAGGCGAGGTGGGGGGCAAAGCGAGGCAAGGCGGGCGGGGCGGGGCGGGGCAGGGCAGGGGTTGTCGGTCTTCCCGTGCCTGGCCGGCTGCTGGATGGCTGGCTGCCTGGCTGGTTGCCTTCCCCTCACTGCAGGGGCCAGCAGGCCTCAGCACATGGCACACTTAGTCAGACCGGACCCGGGATGAGGCGGATGCGTCGCTCAGTCTTTGGATTGCTGAGGTGAAGATGGTTGTAGGTGGTGTTGGCGGATGGATGGGGGTGGGGTGGGGTTGGTGGTGAGATGGATAGGGGGTGGTTGGGGGGGGATGAAGACGGTGGGATGCACGGAATAGGGGGGGGGGTGGTGAGGGTGACAACTGGGAGGTCTGCAGCGCATTGCCGCAGGGGAAAGAGCCACTGAGATGATGATATCGGTATTTATGGGTTTGCGGTGGTGTATGGGTGGTTACATCGACGGTCGGGGGGAGGGGGGTGGAGTGGGAAGGAGGGGGGGGGTGGTGGCGGGGGGGGGGTTTGGGGGGGCGGGGTGAAAATATTCTCTAACGCTACTCATCTCCTGTCCTTCTCCCATCTTCTCTTTGACCGACTTATCCGGCACCCTCCCCCCCATCTCCCGTCTTCCCACTGCCATACTTCCATTCCCCCGTCCCCCTACATTCCAATTCGCCAATTACCACCTTCCCTTTGGCACGGTCGGTGGGTGTGTAACAGCTAGATTAATGGGAGGCCTCTGGATCCGGCTCCGCCTCCCAGGTGTACCCTTCACAACGACTAAAGATCCCGCTCCGGTTCCCAGGTTAACGTCGTTCATCGCCAGTGAAGGTGATTCAGTCACTCGGTCAGCAGTGACCCTATCAGTGGTACTCTGGTGACGTACGGGAGGGGGAAGGGTGGGGGGGGGGTGTTTCTATGGCGATCTCAGTGGGAGAGGATGGGTAGGGGGTATGGTTATACATTTATGCCGGGGAGGGAGGGGTTGAGGGTGGCTATAATGGTTCTTTCAATGGAGCGGGTGTGGCAATATGTATTGTGGGTAGGGCTGCTTAAAGGGTGATATCAAGGGGAGGGGGGTTTGCTTAAAGGGTTATTATATCAGTGTGTGTGTGTTGGGGGGGGGGGGGGGGGAGGGGGGCATAGAGCTAAGGGAAAGGGAGAGAGGTATGATTATAGATTTAGGTCCGGGGAATGGAGGACGGGTATTGGGGTCTGTCAGGGGGAGGGGGCGAGGGTGGGGTATGGTTACAATGCCACGTTAGTGTCAGTGCCGGGTGGGGGGAGGGGGACGGGGCGTAGCGGAAGTGGGCGATTGCCTCCGTATGGCTGTCCCCGCTTACCACGCGATGGAAAACTCGAAGGAAGAGGAGTCGGTCGGGCGTCGCATCTTCCGAGATGATAAATTTGACATTTTGAGAAAGACTGAAGGGGGACCTGGCCTCCTGCATTATGCAAGAGCCGCAATCTCAGCCTGCCCACCCCCCCCCTCCCCCCCCCCCCCCCCCCACACCGCAGCTCCCTCCATCCTTCCCCCACCCCGTGACCCTGTGGCCTGACCGCTCAATCCTCCCCAAAGTGGTTTTCTCTTGACGCCATTTTATTGGCATACTGAGCTACCGTCTCGCGCGCGTCCCTAGCCGGGTGAAGGCGTGACATTTCAAGATGGGACATTGTACTAAAATATCCACACAGAAAAACATTGTCCCTGGAGTTGTTGTGCCTATATTAGAAGGATCGTTTCTGTCGGTTTAATTGAATATAGGACCTGATAAAGGGTGTGAAGGCGGAGGGTGCGATGAAGGCTCAAGATGGGGCTAGGTGGTAAGTTGGTTGGTTGTATATTCAAGACGCTTTAACCGCTTTTGGTCATATCGCGTCAATGAGAGAAAGAAGGGAGAGTGGAGTCATGTCCCCGGGGGTGACCCCCTACGCTTTGCGTAGAAGGAGATGCGATCTTTATCTTGCGACCACACAGACATGGACCACAGTCGGGGCTCGAACCATTGAACCACGTGCCGTAATGCTCTCGATCAGGTGGCCAGAGCACTCAATATGGACGCTCTAGCCCACTGAGCCGCCGGGCCGGCCCCCTAGGTGGTAGGGACGGAGGAGCGACGAGGGTGGCGATATAACATGTAGCTATATGCGGCTCCAGTCGTTGAGAGAGGAAATTCATTACAGATCTATGTTAGAAGCGCTATCACTGAGGAGATGCCAGCTTCCTGTTGGTTAAGGCGTAACATGATTACATTACAACGCGGAGAAATTAATGAATACAAATGGAAATGGGACGCTATTTATCACGCTATAACCAAAATAATGGCTGCCTTTGTGAAGAAAGCTCTCGCAAAAACATCTTTGCCTCACTTGATTTGTTTTACACGTGGGTAGCTGCCGGGTAGACAGCGGAGTTGGCCGGATTCTTGCCGTGCATACATGAATTTCAATTAACCACTTATCGGCCTCCAGACAACAGTCGTAATAACCAGGCCCGGTAATCATAAAACATGTCTAGCGCTACTTAAAAGTCGGCGATTTGCTGTGGTTCTGAATACTACCGCTAGGAGCGTGAGAGGTTACGAAGAAAAGCCGTTTTTCGTGCGTGACTGAAGACATTATTATGAATACCGACTCCGGGCTTTCCACTACTTTCCACGAACGGTCTCTCCTCACCCCACCTTACCATCCCACTTGGAGCATTCTATTGCTAGCCGTTTCACGAAAGTCAGGTCATTCATCCTGCGATAGAAATCTTTCCCGGAGCACGTTGGAATAACAAGGACGACAGAGTGGTGACTCGAGGCTTTGTAGCGGATATTCAGGCGTCTGGGCTTCCCTGGCGGATCTTCACGGCATCTGGGCTTCCGTAGCGGATATGAAGCGTCTGGGCTTCCGTAGCGATTCTTCACGCGTCTGTGGTGGATTTCACGAGCATGGTTTAGACGATGACGGGTCTTAGTCGACTAAAGTTACCATGTAAATGATTTAGCCGACTAAACCCCGTAGCCGGGTCAGCTATGCACCGTGAAATGGGCCACTAGCGGAGTTTTCATGCGTCCTGCGCTTTGTAGCAGATCGTCACGCGTCTGGCCCTTTCATAGGGGATCTTCAGGTGTCTGGGCTTCCGTAGCTCATCTTCAGGCATCTAGGCTTCCGTAGCTCATCTTCAGGCGTCTGGGCTTCCGTTGCTCATCTTCAGGCATCTAGCTTCCGTAGCTCATCTTCAGGCGGTCTGGGCTTCCGTAGCTCATCTTCAGGCGTCTGGGCTTCCGTAGCTCATCTTCAGGCGTCTGGGCTTCCGTAGCTCATCTTCAGACGTCTGGGCTTCCGTAGCTCATCTTCAGGCGTCTGGG
Organism: Arenicola marina; assembly: GCA_964019135.1. Classification (NCBI taxonomy): domain Eukaryota; kingdom Metazoa; phylum Annelida; class Polychaeta; family Arenicolidae; genus Arenicola; species Arenicola marina. Next base: position 22,637,656 of record OZ025263.1, read on the forward strand.
CTTCCGTAGCCTATCTTCAGCGTCTGGGCTTCCGTAGCCCATCTTCAGGCGTCTGGGCTTCCGTAGCTCATCTTCAGGCGTCTGGGCTTCCGTAGCTCATCTTCAGGCGTCTGGGCTTCCGCAGCGGATCTCCACGTGTGAGCGGCGCGGAAGATGATCCTTGGAGCACTGGATGCCAGAGATCGACCTCTTGACTCCCTCCCCATTGAATGGCCTTCACATCAATACCTTGCATTAGCTTAAGGGGACGAAAGGTCCAACATACGAGGAGGGCCCCTCGGTTCGGTTTGACTTAGAGGCGGTTCTTCCGTCCACGATTCGGTTCGCGAGGAACGCTGTCAGGGACGAACCGCGTACATTTCGGTCTCTAGTGTGGGCGCTAATGGGGGCTTAATGGGCCACGTGGTC
>OZ025263.1:22638263-22716259 GCA_964019135.1 Arenicola marina
ACTAAACCCCGTAGCCGGGTCAGCTATGTACCGTGAAATGGGCCACTAGCGGAGTTTCATGCGTCTGCGCTTTTGTAGCAGATCGTCACGCGTCTGGGCTTTCATAGGGGATCTTCAGGTGTCTGGGCTTCCGTAGCTCATCTTCAGGTATCTAGGCTTCCGTAGCTCATCTTCAGGCATCTAGGCTTCCGTAGCTCATCTTCAGGCGTCTGGGCTTCGTAGCTCATCTTCAGGTGTCTGGGCTTCCGTAGCTCATCTTCAGGCATCTAGGCTTCCGTAGCTCATCTTCAGGCGTCTGGGCTTCCGTAGCTCATCTTCAGGCATCTAGGCTTCCGTAGCTCATCTTCAGGCGTCTGGGCTTCCGTAATTCATCTTCAGGCGTCTGGGCTTCCGTAGCTCATCTTCAGGCGTCTGGGCTTCCGTAGCTCATCTTCAGGCGTCTGGGCTTCCGTAGCTCATCTTCAGACGTCTGGGCTTCCGTAGCTCATCTTCAGGCGTCTGGGCTTCCGTAGCTCATCTTCAGGCATCTAGGCTTCCGTAGCTCATCTTCAGGCGTCTGGCTTCCGTAGCTCATCTTCAGGCGTCTGGGCTTCCGTAGCTCATCTTCAGGCGTCTGGGCTTCCGTAGCTCATCTTCAGCGTCTGGGCTTCCGTAGCTCATCTTCAGGCGTCTGGGCTTCCGTGGCTCATCTTCAGGCGTCTGGGCTTCCGTAGCTCATCTTCAGGCGTCTGGGCTCCGTAGCTCATCTTCAGGCGTCTGGGCTTCCGTAGCTCATCTTCAGACGTCTGGGCTTCCGTGGCTCATCTTCAGGCGTCTGGGCTTCCGTAGCTCATCTTCAGGCGTCTGGGCTTCCGTAGCTCATCTTCAGGCGTCTGGGCTTCCGTAGCTCATCTTCAGGCGTCTGGGCTTCCGTAGCTCATCTTCAGACGTCTGGGCTTCCGTAGCTCATCTTCAGGCGTCTGGGCTTCCGTAGCTCATCTTCAGGCGTCTGGGCTTCCGTAGCTCATCTTCAGGCGTCTGGGCTTCCGTAGCTCATCTTCAGGCGTCTGGGCTTCCGTAGCTCATCTTCAGGCGTCTGGGCTTCCGCAGCGGATCTCCACGTGTGAGCGGCGCGGAAGACGATCCTTGGAGCACTGGATGCCAGAGATCGACCTCTTGACTCCCTCCCCATTGAATGGCCTTCACATCAATACCTTGCAATAGCTTAAGGGGACGAAAGGTTCCAACATACGAGGAGGGCCCCTCGGTCCGGTTTGACTTAGAGCGGTTCTTCCGTCCACGATTCGGTTCGCGAGGAACGCTGTCAGGGACGAACCGCGTACATTTCGGTCTCTAGTGTGGGCGATAATGGGGGCTTAATGGGCCACGTGGTCGTTGGGGTTTGAGTGTGTTTTTTGTTCGCTATGTGAAAATATTATGATGCGGGAGAGTGGAATGTTACACGCTTGCCATTTATGATGGAACCTGTTTTCGTTCGTCGCTAAACCGTGCACCACACATCGGTGTTTCTCCTGTTGGAACTGGCAATTACTCAAGGCACGTAATTAAATATTTAAGTCGACATGATTTTGAATTAATTTATGCGATATATTAATTATTTCGTGACATAACATGGCCATTGAGAGGGGGGATGTCGCCGCAGAATAACTGGCCATAGACTCAAACATAATGACTGTTTCCTGTCTTTTCGAGAGGCTGACCTAAAGCGCATCCATGAGGATAACAACAACAATTATGATTTATTATTATTATGTCTTTATAAAACAGAAGTATATCAATATTTCACATGTCAATTATGATATTGACGATATGTGACCGATGTCTGCATGATGTCTGTTCTGCGGCAAAAGGCAGACTGGTGCGCTTAGCATTTCCTGTGAGAAAAAAAATGAACGATTGAATGTTGATAAAACCAAGCTTTCCAGCTTGCGGGAACTGCTGGTTCTCGCCTATGTACCGCGTAAAATCTGCAGGGAATACTCGGACAACAACCGGAAACAGAATGTTACCCACCATAATCCAAGCTCCCCGTACGGTGGCGCTACGCAAGCTCCGCTTTCACCGCTGCTGTCGGCCGGGAGCAAATTGCAAGATTCTTGAAAAACGGTTAAATCAGCTGAAATTTCTTGCAACATTATAATTTTCAAGAATAAAAGATACAAAATAACCAGCTCTGTGTATTTAATACACAAAAAACGTCTTGTACTCTTTCGAAAACGTTATAATTGTGACTGAACTCTTTCTTTTCATCACCTGATACCCTGTGTTATTGGCTTTTTAGGCTATTTTTAGGCTATTTTTCTATCAATTTGCCCAGCGCCGCCCTGGCGAGCGAGTGTGAAAATGCATTGAGTAAGTAGGCGACCACAGAGATATAATGGAGCCCTAGCGGAGTGAGTCGAAGGCAGAGAGTGACCATAATCATTTTTAAGTGTTGACGAATTGAAGAAATCGTATTACGTGAAAAAAATAAGTCGATAGGTTTTGAAATCCTATGGAAAATCTTACATGAAATTTTCATATATAAATAGAATATAATCTGTATGTATATATATGTACTCCATGTACCCATGTACTGCTGTGCCAATTGAGTTTTTTTGTGTGAACAATAGAATTAATTTAATATAATTAAATGTTGTAAATTGTATTGCCTCGCAACAGAGGCTCCAAACCATCAACTGTTTCGAATACAGGTGTCTGTTTCTAAGTTAAAAAAGGAGATATTGGCGTTGGTTACATGACCTAATGTCATGTGACTCGGAGTATGGGACATGACACTAGCGTGGTGTGGTCGTCTGTGGGGCATCACACCAAATGTGTCATTGATACCATGCGGAGCTCATTGTCAAACAAACTGGTAACCGAGAACTCCCGTAACAATAGAGAGAATGCGAGTGCGAAAGGGAGACGGAGAGAGAGAGCGGAATAGAGAAAAATAGATGGAAATAGGTGGCGAGAGCTAGAGAGATGGAGAGAAACGGAACGAAACAGGAAAAAAACAGAGACGTTGAGACTGTGGGAGACTGAATGAGAATCTGGCAGACATAGCTGTAGAGAGAGGAGAGAAACAAAACGGGACTTCGTGGTGTTTTGCACTATTTTGCCACAAACGGAATCCATTCATGAGCGATGACCGGCGTGAGTGGGGGTGGGGCCGTGGAGAGTGGGGTGTGGGGCAGTGGAGAGTAGGGGGTGGGGGTGGGGCCGTGGAGAGGGGTGTGGGGCAGTGGAAAGTGGGGATGTGGGGCTGTAGAGAGTGTGTGTGTGCGTGGGAGGGGGGGGGGGCAGTGGAGAGGGGGGGGTGGCCGTAGAGAGTGGGGGAGGGGGGGGGCAGTGGAGAGGGGGGGGGGGGGACGTGGAGAGTGCACGGATGTAGGACCATAGAGGAGATGCCATTAGGGTATTCGATCATGAGCGTCTAGCCACACAGGAAGCCGATGCGCGAATGACCGATGAGATTTTAAATCCTTCTCTGATGTTCGCCATTCCCATGCCATGTCCGGCATTTCATCATCTCCGGATCAAAGTGTGACACGTGGCTACCCAAAGTAACCCGGATGTGTCATCGTCTAAAAGCCGCCATTTAATTGGTGGACCACTTAGCGGGTATATTTCCAACCGGAAATGACGTGATGGCGTTCCCTACAAGGGGTTAAAAGATAGAGGGAGCTAGCGTATTCCTTTTTCTCATGCATATGTATCTACAATACATCCCTGTAATCAAATATGCGTATTAAAGTTATTAATGGATGGCAATTTTTGTTGTTGTTGTTGTGAAATCGTTTATTTCGAATCCAAATAGTTGTGGCTACATAGCAGCCATACGTCTGACATATAGAATATTAGTTTACAGCAGATACACAGTTAGGTATAATCTGAAAATGATGTCCAAATACTCGTTTACTAAATTGTCGCTAAGTGCTGTTGCATGCTATATAATATCTCTCTTGATTCTGTATTAAGTATATTCTTATATATTAATGATCGATTGTGCAGTTCTCTTCTAAGGAAAGGGGCAGTTTCACTCCAAGTTCTTGTTTTCTGTTGGGGTTACATACCAGCCATTCCCCTTATAAATAAAATAGATCATAAGTGAGATATTAAATTAAATTGGTTGTTGTATTCTTGTCCCCTAATGCAACATTTTGCAAACAAATATAAATCGTTAATACATCTGCGGTGCAAGACCATATTTTCTTTGCATGTTTACACTGGTATAGAATGTGCCACATCACTTCCACGGTTCCGCATATTTGACAACAATCGCTCTTAGTTTTCGCCCATTTCTATACATTTTTATTACAGGGGAGTATCAGGTTTAGCAAAAATAGTTTTTTGAACAGACCAACTGTGTTCACTCTACTAACAATTGATATTTACATCAGCGTTGGAAACCATTTATATCCAACTTAGTGTTGCAAACACTCCTTGATTTCCGTTTCCGTGTTTAGTATTGCCTGTTGTTATGTTTTATTAACCATTCTAACCTCGGCATTCGATTGTGGATTTCCAGGAAAAAAAACCACGCCGCCGCCACGGGTTTATGTTGAGATCTAACCTGGTACAGGAGGCACATAACAGGTTGGGAAATGGGATTCGCGTGTTCTGTTACAGCATATATCTTCACTTTGCTCCGTAGGCGTTCGATCCACTGTCGTGTTGGTCAGTCAACACCAGTTTGAAATGTAAACACCACATCCCGTGTCCCGGTCGCATGAGGCCCTCGTGGGTGGTGGCCTGGACTGGGTGTGTGTGGGATTGGGTGGGTAGGGTTAGGGCGGGGGGGGGGGGGGGTGAGGGGGGGGGCTATGGGGTTTGAGGGTGAGGGTGAGGGTGAAGATTAGAACTAGGGTGATTAATTCCTCGCTGAGAGGTGTGGCCTGAAATTAAGTCTGTTACATCTCACGTGGGGGCGCTGAGTGAACAATGGCGAGGAGAATGAAACACAGTGAATGTAATGATTAGTTTAGTTCTTTATTTCAATTTCAATTTAGATAATTCATTCATCAAGTACATGCAAGTGGTAAAAATCGTAAACCAGCTTATAAAGAAATCAATAAACGTTGTACGGGCTCCCAACGGTACGCTTTTATGCATTTATAACATGATGTTAGATTAGCGTTTGAAGACTCCGAATATTGTCTTTTGATGTTAGAATGCTTGTACGTGTGTCTATTTGTGTGTGTATGGGGGGTGGGGGGGGGGGGGTGTGGAGGTTTCTTTTTGGCCGAGCGGCCTCGGATTCGCCACTGGGGTTTGCAAAATTGTCATGTATTTTAAACGGGCTGTAAATGCAATGCAATGTTGGTGTTTAGGCCGCTTCTGTGCCCTTAAAGGCTAAAGTTAGGTCAGGAATCCTCCCGGGACGATGACATAGGGTTGAATGAAACCGGCTCCAGAGGCAGGTGATAAGACCCTGCGGAGTAACTTTGAGATGCAGTGTACCGTGAGGACCAGAGGTGAGGATACGGGATTAATACAAACCGCTTCTTGATGTTGTGAGACAGCATTACCGTCATCGCTACCAAGCTCGCTATTTGCTCGCTTTGAATAGGATAGCAGCCTATTATAGAACCGGAGAAGGCACCTCAAGCCGGGAATCAATGGAATTACGGCGTGGAGTCTGTCAAGGTCACGCTAAGCTTGTCAAGGTCAAGGTGACGGGTCGATGGAAATGGCTTTGGGTATGAATCTCCGGCCGATTGGAGTGCACCATATCTCCCGGTGCTGATATAATCTACTTGATGCGGCAGTCGCAGCCCCACCAAGGTGCTGGTTGAGGGGTGGCTGCCATGGCAGCGGTGTTACTGTCACTGTTGCTAGGCTGATACGATGTGGTAGCGTAGGAACACACGCCCAAACAAAAGCTGCTCTAGGGATAAGGATATATTTCTCGTTGTATATTGAGTAACATATCTGATATCCTCAACACTAGTGATGGAATCTAGAGTATAAAGGACAGAGGTACGATAGCTATGAAGGCATGAAATAGGATAATGCATGAAGGGCGCATGTCTTTAGAGATGACAGATAAGAAAAGAGGCCTGTGTCAGCTAATAGTCGATGGTTATATATGTAGTCGTAAAGACAAGAGAAACAGAGGCAGAGACAGAGAGAGGGAGAGAGTGAGAGAGAGGGAGAGAGTGAGAGAGAGCGAAGAGTCGGGGGACGAGATATTGGAGAGAATCAAAACAGACAAGGACAAATAAAAGGGTTAGGGTCAGTCAGAAACAGAGACAGAGAGAGGGAGAGAGAGAGAGACAGCGAAATAGTCAGGGGACGAGATATTAGAGGGAATCAGAACAGAGGCGGAGAGAGAGAGGAGAATCAGTACAGACAAGGAAAAATACTATTGTTAGAGTCAGCCAGAAACAGACAGAGAGAGAGGGAAATAGGGAGAGATAAAGAAAAAAAGTCATGGGACGATATTAGAGAGAATCAGAGCAGACAAGGACAAATAATGACAATTATTTGAAGGAAACAGACCAGGACAAATAATAGCAATTACTTGAAGGAAACAGACATTGATAGAGAATAACGCTACCCGGTAATATATACAGATATCTATAGAGCTATACCTATACAGTGGGACGGGACACAGGTAGCCATAAAATGAAGAGTGATAGATCAACCGATTATATTCAGTAGATAGGATTAGGTTAAGATAAAAATAAAGCGAAGTGGAGAATGAGATGAAGAGAGAAAGAAAGAGAAATAAGACAGGCGTACAGATTTCGAAGCCACCAAAGACTAGACTAGACAAGCTAGAACAAAATCCTAATTCAACCGCTCATCACCCATTATAGCTATAGATCTATTATGATAGTCTCGACTATCAAAAAAATGGCGTGGAAAACAACATAGACGTTTAGTGTTTAGTATATCACTGAACCAGCTATGAATTATGTCCATCGGGTCGCTGCGTGACACGCTTCATTGATCCAGATCTTATAAATATCCGGGTGTCGTCCGGTACATCCTGGGATCGTCCATGTACATCCGGGTATCGTCCGGTACATCCGGGTCCTTTATTACAGGAGGGACACTATTGATTGTGAAGATAGCGCCCCGGGCTAAAGGAGAAACGTCGATCTCTATTGTCAGGTGGAGGAAACGACGAGTGAAAAAGGCGACAGGCTTTTATAGGTATTCTGTCTGCAATAGACCGATCCATACTCTGCCACAAAGCCCCGCTCATGCTTGTCTTTTTACCTTACTCGATAGCATCAAATTGACAATTATGGCTGATAATAGGTACAAGTGAGAGGTACTTATCTCCGAAAATGACAAGAAAGTAACATGCTGTTTTGTTTGTCCGACTTATTTGTCCGACTTGTTTGTCCGACATAACGCACGTGGAAGACCTTTCGTCATCACATGATTGGATAAAAGCAACAGTGACGTCAGTGAATGATTGACAGCCTGGATCGATCTATTGCTGGACGGTATTTCGGGTTGTGTCTCATCTTTCAGTGCGGACGACTCGAGCTTAAGGAGGAAGGTGAGGGAAGTATAACGCACGACTTCAGGGTGTGTCTTACATGATGAGCTGTGGACTGTGGATATAGGCTGTCTCAGTAAGTGGCACTGTATTTTCGTTCCTCGGGATTCGGCTTTTCATTTCACCGTTAACTGGTAATGAGGCAAATAATTCTTCGTGAACTGGGAATCGGTTATTAGCCGACCGCCGTGATCAAGGATTGTAATTAATCGTGAACTGGGAATTTTATTATTAAATAACGGTGAATCGGGAAATCGTCAATTTAGTATCGCGTATCCGCCCTTCCATTGCATGCAGAGAGTTCTGATTTTAATTCGTCGTGACATGGGAATAAAGAAATTTATTCTTCGTGATCTGGCAACCCGACCCCCCTTGCCCCGCCCGCCCCGCCCCCAACCCCCTAGTTGTGCCTCAGTCTGCTGCTAAGCTCGGCCTGTAGCTCCTGTCTATGTCAATGTCTCCGCCACTGTCCATATCCGTCTCTGTCTTCCTCAGTGTTTCTGTCAATGTCTATTTTCTATGTCTGTTTCTATCTCCCTCAATTTCTCTTTCAATGTATGTCTCTGTCCCTGTCTGTCTCTGTCTCACTCAATGTAAATGTCTATGCCTATGTCCCTGTCGGTTTCTGTCTGTCTCAATGTCTCTGTCACTTACGTTTGGTACAACGTGATTTAGCAAACGTCAAATTAACCAAGTGATAAAAATGTTTTTTTTGTTCGGGATCATGACGTAAATATCGACAATACGTATATGCTTCGGAAATAAATAGCCAAGGCTGCGTCAAACATCTGATGGCATTCCACCGGAGTGACTACTAGTTAATTACCAAAGCAACGGTCTAATTAACTGTGACGATGATATTCAAAATGGCGATCGCAATAAAGAAAGATAGACGCTGGTCCAAGTGCTAAACGGTATCTCTAGGGCTACGGCTTATCTGGTTTATACATGGCTAGCCAGGGATGGACGGCACTGACAGGCGCAAAGGACCGTGGTTAAATGACACATCCTGTTTACTAAGCCTCCGGATGCAATATGCAAGAGGGGGATAAGGCAGCGACATATGGAAAGTAAAATGGGGTCTGCAGGGCGACGCCTGGCGGATATACCGTCTCGTGGTTAAGAATGTAATCGGGCGTCCTAAACCGGAAGACGATGGCACCATGGAGGATTGTGGGAGAGCTTCATCGCGGTACAGGCAGTACACCATTAAGTTATCCATGTAACAGGACCTGTGTTGACAGCTGTCACCTCCCTCTAAGTCTCGAGTTTAATTCTATGGATTTAGTCGATGTGCACTCTTCATCCTTCCGACCAAATTTCATAGAGTGATGAAGATATTGATGTCAAAAGTCTCTATTTAAGAACAGTTAAGAACTTGTTCGACAAAAAAATAGCCGAGTTTAACTACAAAACTCTGCACCATATACTTGCCTATACATCCAATCTGCATTAATGGAAATTATCTCAAGATGCACAGTGCGAAGAATGTAACGAAGAGCACGACAGCAAACACCTTCTGCATGAATGTCCCGCCCCGCAAAGTATATCTGGTCATATGTTGCACAGGTATTAAACAGAGAGATTTTATGCAGCGATATTCTTATAACCAATATTTCAAATGATGCAGCTTTTATTATCTATTTTGTATCATATCTCTTGTACAAACAATTTATTATGCAATGCGGTTCTTTGCCAAAGAGAGAAGTATACAGTCGTGTTTGTTTTTATTGTGAACTAAATTTTACAAAATATACTTTTAGTCATTGGGGTAAGCATGAAATATATGCTGTAATTGATAAGATTCGTTCACAATTATTCTGATCAGTCAACTTCTTTACCTTGTTATCTTTTTGACTTGTAATTACATATATATATCTGTATTTTTATGTCGATTGCTAAATAAAGAATTTTATTAAAAATAAAAATTCATGGAGCGGGTTAATTTTACGATAACAGTTTCTTTTAATATTGTAGCTTAACTTCTTTAAATTAGTCTTCTGACAGCTTTGTTTTAAATATTGCAAATGCTGTCTGCCGGAAATAAATAGTTTAACGTCCTTGACGTTGCATTGTGGTAGTCGTAGCCGTCTACATGTGACAAATGAAGATCATCTCAATCGGGGAAAATGTAAAATAATTCCAATTCCAATCGAGGTTTTACATTATTTCAGTTGGATTTGTGATGCACTGTGATCACTGTAATGGTGGAAATTTAATAAAGTTAAATAAGTTCATAAAGTTAATAAATTAAATGTGGCATTACGTGCACATCTTTATGAAAATTTATAATGTAGTAATTCCAACAAACTACAAAAAAAAACTAATTACATGTTTCAAAGTAAAAACAAACCAAAGGAGTTTTAAGCGTGATGGACCACTAATAGTCCTTGACATCGCCCGGGCTTAGCATCCTTCATCACATCTCCTTCCTGGCCTGTCACGCAATTACCAACCCGCACAGCCCCGCTCCACCGCCATTCCGAGCTGCTCTTGACATTCAGAAAAGTGCCTGGCACCGCAACGTCCAGGTTGCTAGACAGGAAGTAGTCCGACTTACCTTCTCCCCCGGGAGATGGCGCTAGTCGTGACTGATGTTGCAGTTCCTGCGTCGACCGGAAGTAGTGACACGAATCAAGTCCGCTTCAAGCCGTTAGAACGGAAGCCATCGGTGGACCTGGGTCTCGGGGAGCGACTGACGAGGGTAGTCAGGGGGAACTCTGGGGGGTAATTGTGAGCTCGAATGACCAGCTACAGAGAGGACGAGAGGGAGAAGGGAGGAGAGGGGGCAGGGGCAGGGGATGACGCATAAATGGAAGAAATGAGACTAAGAGGAGCAAAAATAGAGTAAAAGTTAAAAGAGGGTTGATGCAGAGGAAGATTACTGTTACCTGGAAGATAATCTCTAATAAATGGGCAACTGGAAACTACTCCTTATTCCTTTGATGTATGTGTCATCGTTATGCCCCACAGAACACGAGACATATGGGACACACCTTGCCAAGAGGGCGGCACTAACAGCGCGACAACGGTGACCCAGCCGAATGCACAAACAAAATGCTGGCTGACCAACCACCAAGAAGAAGACAAGGCGAAGATGTTGGTTGTTTTAAGTGTGGGCGTCACTGGGGTAAGGACCAAGGATAGACTTGTCCCATTTCGGTTTAAGAGTTGGGCGCACATGGAAATATAGTAGTGGATTTGAGCCAGCCTGAAGTCACCTAGGCTCCTCCCACCCCTGTTCCTGGCGCTAATCCCCATGGAAACAATCGCGTCGCTTTGGACGATCGCATCAAATTAAGGGAAATATTAGATGCGGGGCGGTGGTGTAGAACCATGCTTGCTACTCAGTTTATCAGGGAGAACTGGGGGGAGGAGCACCACTGGATCTGTCTCTGAGATGAGATATATATTCATCCAGAAAAGAAAGACACGAAGCCAAGGTAACAAAGCGCAAAGGAAACGTAAGGCCCAACAGATCTAGAGCACAGTGCAATGTATAATAATGATATGGGTACAATCGAATCTCATGTTTATTGAGTCACGTGACACCGCGTTACAATCGGCGCCTCTATTCGCACGTCACTCATTTAACACAGCTCTGCCCGACTCAGCTGGGCTGCCATGACAACGAGCATCCCCCAATGTTGACCTATATAAATTAACCTCCATTTTGAAAACGTGGTTGTGGGTGACCAATCTATTTCCGCGTCAAGGCCTCGTGCAAGGCGTCTCATCGGCCAGCAGTTATTAGGCAACACCACGCGACCTGAATCGCCATGATGACGTCATCTCCGGAGAGATCTGGGGTGTCCAGCGAGATTGATTTAACCCAATGGGTGTTGGTGCCGTGGTGGGAGTCCCAGGACCCCATGGTAGGAGCCCACGGAGAGGGAGAGGTGGCAGCCCAAAGAGGGAGGACCCCTGAGACACTGGGGTGGGAGCCCGGGGAGGCTGGGGATGGGGGGGGGGGGGCCGGAGGCTAGGGCGTGGCGATCACTGTGACACCGGGGGACGAATTATGACGTGGGGGAGGGGGTGTGAATATGGACGCCACGCCAGAATCGGTGTACCGGGGAGGTGTGCGGGGGGGGGGGGGGTGATGGTGCATGCGGCTGTGTCCGGCTTGAGATTAAAAGGGCAGCGTGTGGGGGTGTAGACGGGGGAAGAGGGAGGATGAAGGGGAGGGGGAGGGGGAGTTGGGAGAGGTGGTTAGTTGGCTTCGTAATGTAATTGGATGTCTGAATGATGGATTGGTGTTTTAGGCCAACTTTGTGCCCACATGAGCCATATCGGCCTAGGACATTCCTTGAGGCAATAAGATGAAAGGATGGACCTTTTGGGTAGGGGGGGGGGAGCAAAATATGAGATTGGACGGAAGTGATATATCAAGTAGGTGGCTGTGTGAGAGGGGTGTGTATGGGACATTAGTGAGTTAGGTGGTTGTGCTGTTCAGTAACGACAATGACTTTACCACTTACGGTAACATTAAATTACGTAAACAGCTATCTGCCCCCTCCATATATCTGTCTCTCTGCCCCTTCCCCTCTCCCTCCCCCTGACTCTCCCTTGCCTCTCCCATTATCTCTATCTCTCTCTTCCCCCCTTTCTCCCCCACTATCTTTTTCTCTCGGCAAACGGCAAGGCGACGACGCGAGGGACAAATGGATGCTACTGCCGTACGTTCCGGTGTTTGGTTGATTTAAGTAGGACTCATACACATAAAGTCATATTCGGACTTTAAATACCCCCCCCCCCCACAACAAAAGAAAAAGGTTAAAAATAGAAGAAACAAAATCCGTGTCTTTGAACGTGTGCATCGAAATATCTGGTCGTTGCTAAAATCTCACAGATGGTGTGATGCCGTGGGGTTGGACCGCTGCTTTGGGTCTCTGCCGAGACATGCATTTATTGCGTACTTTTCATTGGGGGTTGCTTTGTGGGTAAGAACATACACGTGTCCCTATGCCTAGCCTCACCCCCTCCCGACCCCCCCCCCCAACCCAACTATAGTCTCCTACTCAGTCGTTCGTCAATGCGTTATATATCCATGGGTTTCATCCTACGCCGTCAATTGCGAGTGCAATTGAGCTACAATGGTTCCCCCATTAAGCATTCAATCAAACACATGATATGATGTATCATGCCACCGCTGTGTTTAACAAGCCACGCATAAGAACGCGCCGCCCATGAGCCAATCATGAAATAAGGTCAGAGGTTGCGCATCTCTCTATGGGAACGTCGTCTAAATCAAAGGTCAGTTACCGCGTGCGGTACAGATGACAAAGACTTCAAAGATAAGGTCAATGTTCTGTGTGACAATGGTATGCCAGCAAAGTATGCGAGCGACCTCACGTGACTCCGCGTGACGATTTGCCCCGCGTGACCTGGGCCTGGGGCTCCCGATGTGGTGACAGATACAGATGTGGGGCTCCCGACGGGGTGACAGATACAGATGTGGGGCTCCCGATGGGGCGAAATATACAGATGTGGGGCTCCCGACGGGGTGAAAGATACAGATGTGGGGCTCCCGACGGGGTGAAAGATACGGATGTGGGGCTCCCGATGGGGCGAAATATACAGATGTGGGGCTCCCGATGGGGTGGCAGATACAGATGTGGGGCTCCCGACGGTGTGACAGATACAGATGTGGGGCTCCCGACGGGGTGAAAGATGCAGATGTGAGGCTCCCGACGGGGTGAAAGATACAGATGTGGGGCTCCCAAAGGGGGGACAGATACAGATGTGGGGCTCCCAAAGGGGGGACAGATACAGATGTGGGGCTCCCAATGGGGTGACAGATACAGATGTAGGGCTCCCGATGGGGCGAAATATACAGATGTGGGGCTCCCGACGGGGTGAAAGATGCAGATGTGGGGCTCCCAAAGGGGTGAACGATACAGATGTAGGGCTCCCGATGGGGCGAAATATACAGATGTGGGGCTCCCGACGGGGTGAAAGATACAGATGTGGGGCTCCCAAAGGGGGGACAGATACAGATGTGGGGCTCCCGATGGAGCGAAATATATAGATGTGGGGCTCCCGACGGGGTGAAAGATGCAGATGTGGGGCTCCCAAAGGGGTGAACGATACAGATGTGGGGCTCCCGACGGGGTGAAAGATACAGATGTGGGGCTCCCGGCGGGGTGAAAGATACAGATGTGGGGCTCCCGACGGGGTGAAAGATGCAGATGTGGGGCTCCCGACGGGGTGAAAGATACAGATGTGGGGCTCCCGACGGGGTGAAAGATACAGATGTGGGGCTCCCGACGGGGTGAAAGATACAGATGTGGGGCTCCCAAAGGGGGGACAGATACAGATGTGGGGCTCCCGGTGGGGTGACAGATACAGATGTGGGGCTACCGATGGGGCGAAATATACAGATTTGGGGCTCCCAAAGGGGGGACAGATACAGATGTGGGGCTCCCGGTGGGGTGAAAGATACGGATGTGGGACTCCCGATGGGGCGAAATATACAGATGTGGAGCTCCCGACGGGGTGACAGATACAGATGTGGGGCTCCCGATGGGGTGAAAGATACGGATGTGGGACTCTCGATAGGGGTTAAAGATACATATGTGTGGCTCCAGACGGGGTGAAAGATACAGATGTGGGGCTCCTGATGGGTGGAAAGATACATATGAGAGGCTCCCGATGGGGTAAAAGACACAGATGTGGGGCTCCCGATGGGGCGAACAAAGCGGGTATGATACTATATCCTCTTGTCTTTGCCGCTAAACAAATGAAATTATAGCTTATAATCACGAATATGTGCCTAGCGTCGTCCTAGGCCGCCCAGTGTCTAGCGTCGTCCTAGGCCGCCCAGTGCCTAGCGTCGTCCTAGGCCGCCCAGTGCCTAGCGTCGTCCTAGGCCGCCCAGTGTCTAGCGTCGTCCTAGGCCGCCCAGTGCCTAGCGTCGTCCTAGGCCGCCCAGTGCATAGCGTCGTCCCAGGCCGCCCAGTGCCTAACGTCGTCCTAGGCCGCCCAGTGCCTAGTGTCGTCCTAGGCTGCCCAGTGCCTAGCGTTGTCCTAGGCCGCCCACTGCCTAGCGTCGTCCTAGGTCGCCCAGTGCCTAGCGTCGTCCTAGGCCGCCCAGTGCCTAGCGTCGTCCTAGGCCGCCCAGTGCCTAGTGTCGTCCTAGGCCGCCCAGTGCCTAGCGTCGTCCTAGGCCGCCCAGTGCCTAGTGTCGTCCTAGGCCGCCCAGTGCCTAGCGTCGTCCTAGGCCGCCCAGTGCCTAGCGTCGTCCTAGGCCGCCCAGTGCCTAGCGTCGTCCTAGGCCGCCCAGTGCCTAGTGTCGTCCTAGGCCGCCCAGTGCCTAGCGTCGTCCTAGGCCGCCCAGTGCCTAGCGTCGTCCTAGGCCGCCCAGTGCCTAGCGTCGTCCTAGGCCGCCCAGTGTCTGGCGTCGTCTTATTGTAACCTGAATTATTAAGGTTTAAATGCCTTTGTCCGGCGCTCCATTGTTCTCACAGAATGACGAATAACAATAAGTCGTCATTCAGAAGACAACAGTTCACCATTGCGTGTTGGTTCCCATGAGCGGTGCCACGGATCCCCTCACCCCCTCACCTGATTGAACGTCGGAACCTTAGTATGAATACATGTTGCGGCAACAGCTCTTGTATTCATTATAAATAATCTGAAATGGACAGCGTCATTTATAAGGAAGCCAGTCTTCATTATCTCCTTGGGTTGCGGTAGCAAATGACGAAAACACATTAAGTCATCACATTGGGTTGCTTTGTACTTTTCTTTCATTTTTTTTTGGCATTACAGTATAGCATGCGACATCGCATGAGACATCGCATGATACAATTAAACCTCGTTCACAGAAGGCCGTTCCCGATAATTTATTTGCCGGGGAGGGGGGGGTGGGAGGGGGGCACTATTAATACAAATCTAGTGGTGGGGTTCCGCGGGTGCTTTGATGCCTGAGAGTGCGGATATTCGTGATGAAAAAGATACTCTTACAGTGCCAACATTTATGATGGAAAAGATACCCTTATAGAGAGGATATTTCAAAACTTGCGACTGATGGCCGGGGGTGGGGGGGGGGGGGTATCTTAAAATGTGTTTATAGAGCGCGTTGCCGGAAAAATACCCCTTCCCAGCGGATTTTGGCGGTAAAAAAGGGGGGCTGTGCCGCTGAATCCCCCTAAACCTGTCAATGTATTAATTACCCCCCCCCCCGCCCTGGAATTTATTCGTGCATTGATAGATCAGGATTCTGTTTTTTTCTTTTCTTTTCAAGAAGCGGTGTAAGGTGTCTATTCGGATTGATTCAAACCCGAAACTGCACAAAAAATGATACATTTAATTTTGTTGTGGGCAGTTGGTATATATATATTCCTTTGCCATGATATGGATGGAACTATCATGTTAATTATGTTTATAATTGATTCATGTTAAGTAATTAAATCAAGTTTATAGCCACTATTCCAGGATAGTACCAATGATCGCGTACTGAGCATGAAATAATAAAATAATATGCAGACCGGTTACAGTCTTTCTAAATGGAAGTCAGGGTAACATTCGTACGTCACGAAAACTCTTGTTTTGAAACGAAAATCTATAAATAATGCACGAATAAAATCATGGATTTTATGCACATGCACTTTCATGCGTATGCATATTATCCATGGCTCCCGTGCAATCACTTATATATATCATTCACACTCTGGTCACGCCCTGATAGACGTTTCGATGAATTAGCATTCACCAATCGAAAGTCACGCGCCATACAGCGTAGCAACGGATGATCAACGGGTCTTACCTTTACCCACAAATGAGTCTCGTTATTTCAAGCTATGGCCATTTTGCAGTCCGCTCCGCATCCCTCGGGGGACAGGGTTCTCTACTTCAAGTGGTCCTCTGCGAGTCAATGCTGGTGGTGAATAGGAGATGTAAGTCCCCGCATCGCCTCATCACTGTCTGTCTGTGCATCTGTCCGCCCGTCCCATGGGTCCATGTTGCAACTGTAAAAGAGGCCCCAACACACAGCGCCCCCTAGTGAATAGCGGCGTCATTTTGATCATTTCTGTTTGGCGGTTTCACGTATTTTAGCGTGTGTATGAGGTACGCGGGGGAGGGAAGTATAGGGCGGGGCCCGCGGGCTGGCGGGGAACTTGAAGTCGAGGAAGACGGAGGGAGGGAGGGGAAGGAGGATACAGAGGGGAGGGAGGGGAGGGAGAGGAAGGGGCGGAGGGAGGGAAGGGAGGGAAGAGGGAAGGGGAAAGCAGAGGGGATGGCGGGAGGGAGGGGAGAGACGGAAGGGAGAAGAGGAGTGGGGGAAGGGAGAAGGGGGGGGAGGAAGGGAGGGGGAAGGAGGGTGAGGGGGAGGGAGGGACGGGAGAAGGGAGGGAGGGAGGGAGGGGAGGGAGGAAAGGGAGAGGGGGAGGGAGGGCAAGGAGGATCGGGGGAGGGGGAGAGAGGGACGGGAGGGGAGAAGGGAAGGCAGAGGGGAGGGGGGGGGATGGAGGGAGGGAGTGGGGAGAGAGGGGCGGGAGAAGGGAGGGATGGGAGGAGGGAAGGCAGAGGGGAGGGAGGGGATGGAGGGGAGGGAGAAAGGGAGGGAGGGACGGGAGGGAAGGAGGGAGGGCAGAGGGGAGCGAGGGGATGGAGGGGAGGGAGGGGATGGAGAAAGGGAGGGAGGGACGGTAGAAGGGAGGGAGGGGAGGGAGAGGGGAGGGAAGTGATGGAGGGGAGGGAGAAAAGGGAGAGGGGGAGGGAGGGGAAGGGATGGGGGGCATGTCCTGACGGGCCGCCACACAGCGCATGGCACACCGCTTGTCAACCGACATGGAACTGTCTGGGGAGAAGAATAATTGATGGCGGTGGAGGGATGGCGGTGTGGAGGGGAAGGGGTCGGGATGAGGGGGCATGGGTGAGGAGGGGAGGAGGAGGGGTGCTGAAAGAGCACGCGAGAAATAATGCAGGGGCGAAGGTTTGTCGCGATTCATGTTTCGACCGTTACGGGTCTAGGTGCCCGTTAAAGGGCGTTTTGAGGTTGGAGGAAGGATTAAAAAAGGGAAAATGTAAGAAGACGGGGCCTTTCGGGAATAGAAGCAGAACAATGCCATGGTCCCTTTAAATTGTTGGTTGCCTTGGCGTGGTTGGGACATCCCCTGATGGTTTCAGGCCGACATGTTCCCATACTACGGTCCCTGGGCGCGAAACAGGTGGCAGAGCGATAATAGGGGACAATGAGGTTGCGGTGGTTGGGCGATAATGGGGGACAATGAGATGGCGGTGGCTGGGGGATAAATTAGGGTTAAACACTGCATCCCGTAAGATCCGGTTGGCCATCCAGAACATTGTTAAGTATTGGACTCTCGATTCGAAAATTCGATTTCGGCGGATTTTGTTTTTTATTGATGCGAACAGCGACAATAATGGGATTTTAAACATGCAGCAGCGTAAGAGTACGCCCTGAATGGTTACAACAGAATGACAGATACCGCTGGGTGAAATCTCCGAAATGGTCGGAAGAGCAGATGACCATACCATTAAGAAGAAGGCGACCTTATCACAATTTCTATGACGTATCACACATGTTTGTGACGTTGAATGCTTTTTCAACCGCTCTGAAATTTCAGAAATCCGCCGGTTTCATTACGTTATTATGATTAGGATGATAAACATAGGAAGATGATACCATTAGCAGAATCCACAACAGATACTGGACAGTGAGTGCAGAATTGCATGAAAGTTACGGGCCATTGACAAAAATCCATCGTTACCGCACAATACCTTTAAATTTTGCCATTGTTGGCCAGATGCTCATTCAATGTACAAATTGGAGACATTTGTTGCCAGTCTGTGATTCTTAAGGTCGTTAATTGACCACCTGATCTTAGAACAAAAATTACCATTTACTGCTCCTGGCAAATAACATATCTGACCATTTCTCTGACCATTATATGGAACGGCGCGGACAAAAAACGTAAGTCAGTAACGAAGGGAACCGCCATGGACTTGCTGCCGTTGTAACGGGAGTCGAAAGCCAATTGCCGACAGATGGAGACAGATGTAATGTTCACCAGTGGCTCCAATTACCGGTGAGCGTTCCGTGTGTGTCACAAACCAACAAGGAGAGACCTCCCCATCGCATCTCCACGGAACCCGATACGGAACCGACCGGGTCGGAGGAGCAGCCCCCCCCCCCCCAAGCCCCCCCCCCCACCCTACCAACCACCCTACCAACCGTGTGTATCGTCTTTGATGGTTCCATTGTAACAAGCGTCATGACATTCCGCGCCAGGTCGATCATAACCTCTATCAGACATTGTTACCTGTCTGTCGGACATCATTACCTGTCTGTGGGACATCATTACCTGTCTGTGGAACATCATTACCTGTCTGTGGGACATCATTACCTGTCTGTCGGACATCATTACCTGTCTGTGGGACATCATTACCTGTCTGTGGGACAATATTACCTGTCTGTGGGACATCATTACCTGTCTGTCGGACATCATTACCTGTCTGTCGGACAACATTACCTGTCTGTCAGACATCGTTACCTGTCTGTGGGACATCATTACCTGTCTGTCGGACATCATTACCTGTCTGTCCTACATCATTACCTGTCTGTGGGACATCGTTACTTGTCTGTGGGACATCATTACCTGTCTGTCCTACATCATTACCTGTCTGTGGGACATCATTACCTGTCTGTGGGACATCATTACCTGTCTGTGGGACATGGTTACCTGTCCCTGGGACATCATTACCTGTCTGTCGGACATCATTACCTGTCTGTCGGACATCATTACCTGTCTGTCGGACATCATTACATGTCTGTGGGACATCATTACCTGTCTGTCGGACATCATTACCTGTCTGTCCTACATCATTACCTGTATGTCTGACATCATTACCATTACCTGTCTGTCGGACATCATTACCTGTCTGTCGGACATCATTACCTGTCTGTCGGACATCATTACCTGTGTGTCGGACATCATTACCCGTATGTCGGACATCATTGCCTGTCTGTCGGACATCATTACCTGTCTGTCGGACATCATTACCTGTCCGTTGGACATCATTACCTGTCCTTGGGACATCATAACCTGTCTCTGGAACATCATAACCCTCTGTCGGACATCATTAACTGTTTCTGGGACATCATTACCTGTCTGTCGGACATCATTACCTGTCTGTCGGACATCATTACCTGTCTGTCGGACATCATTCCCTGTCTGTCGAACATCATTACCTGTCTGTCGGACATCATTACCTGTCTCTGGGACATCATTACCTGTCTGTCGGACATCATTACCTGTCTGTGGGACATCATTACCAATCTGTCGGACATCGTTACCTGTCTGTCGAACATCATTACCTGTCTGTCGAACATCATTACTTGTCTGTCGGACATCATTACCTGTCTGTCGAACATCATTACCTGTCTGTCAGACATCATTACCCGTCTGTCGGACATCATTACCTGTCTGTGGGACATCATTACCTGTCTGTGGGACATCATTACACGTCTGTCGGACATCATTACCTATCTGTCAGACATCATTACCTGTCTGTGGGACATCATTACCTGTCTGTGGGACATCATTACCAATCTGTCGGACATCGTTACCTGTCTGTCGAACATCATTACCTGTCTGTCGGACATCATTACTTGTCTGTCGGACATCATTACCTGTCTGTCGAACATCATTACCTGTCTGTCAGACATCATTACCCGTCTGTCGGACATCATTACCTGTCTGTCGGACATCATTACCTGTCTGTGGGACATCATTATCCGTCTGTCGGACATCATTACCTGTCTGTCAGACATCATTACCTGTCTGTCAGACATCATTACCCGTCTGTCGGACATCATTACCTGTCTGTCCGACATCATTACCTGTCTGTGGGACATCATTACCCGTCTGTCGGACATCGTTACCTGTCTGTCGGACATCATTACCTGTCTGTCAGACATCATTACCTGTCTGTCGGGCATCATTACCTGTCTGTCGGACATCATTACCTGTCTGTCAGACATCGTTACGTGTCTGTGGGACATCATTACCTGTCTGTAGGACATCATTACCCGTCTGTCGGACATCGTTACCTGTCTGTCGGACATCATTACCCGTCTGTCGGACATCATTACCTGTCTGTCAGACATCATTACCTGTCTGTCGGACATCATTACCTGTCTATCGGACATCATTACCTGTCTGTCAGACATCGTTACGTGTCTGTGGGGCATCGTTCCCTGTCTGTCGGACATCATTACCTGTCTATCGGACATCATTACCTGTCTGTCAGACATCGTTACGTGTCTGTGGGGCATCGTTCCCTGTCTGTCGGACATCATTACCTGTCTGTGGGACATCATTACCTGTCTGTCGGACATCATTACATGTCTGTGGGACATCATTACCTGTCTGTCGGACATCATTACCTGTCTGTTGGGCATCATTACCTGTCTGTGGGACATCATTACCTGTCCTTGGGACATCATTACCTGTCTCTGGGACATAATAACCCGCTGCCGGACATCATTACCTGTCGGTCGGACATCATTACCTGTCTGTCGGACATCATTGCCTGTCTGTCGGACATCATGACCTGTCTGTCGGACATCATTACCCGTCTGTCCTACATCATTACCTGTATGTCTGACATCATTACCTGTCTGTCGGACATCATTACCATTACCTGTCAGTCGGACATCATTACCTGTCTGTCGGACATCATTACCTGTGTGTCGGACATCATTACCCGTATGTCGGACATCATTGCTTGTCTGTCGGACATCCTTACCTGTCTGTCGGACATCATTACCATTACCTGTCAGTCGGACATCATTACCTGTCTGTCGGACATCATTACCCGTCTGTCCTACATCATTACCTGTATGTCTGACATCATTACCTGTCTGTCGGACATCATTACCATTACCTGTCAGTCGGACATCATTACCTGTCTGTCGGACATCATTACCTGTGTGTCGGACATCATTACCCGTATGTCGGACATCATTACCTGTCTGTCGGACATCATTACCTGTCTTTCGGACATCATTACCTGTCTGTGGGACATCATTACATGTCTGTGGGACATCATTACCTGTCTGTGGGACATCATTACCGGTCTGCGGGACATCATTACATGTCTGTGGGACATCATTACCTGTCTGTCGGACATCATTACCTGTCTGTGGGACATCATTACCTGTCTGCCGGACATCATTACCTGTCTGTGGGATATCATTACCTGTCTGTTGGGCATCATAACCTGTCTGCCGAACATCATTACATGTCTGTGGGACATCATTACCGGTCTGTCGGACATCATTACATGTCTGTGGGACATCGTTACCTGTCTGTCGGACATCATTACATGTCTGTTGGGCATCATTACCTGTCTGTTGGGCATCATTACCTGTCTGTGTGACATCATTACCTGTCCTTGGGACATCATTACCTGTCTCTGGGCCATCATGACCCTCTGTCGGACATCATTACCACTACCTGTATGTCGGACATTATTACCTGTCTGTCGGACATCATTACCTGTCTGTCCTACATCATTACCTGTATGCCTGACATCATTACCATTACCTGTCTGTCGGACATCATTGCCTGTCTGTCGGACATCATTACCTGTTTGTCGGACATCATTACCTGTGTGTTGGACATCATTACCCGTATGTCGGACATCATTGCCTGTCTGTCGGACATCATTACCTGTCTGTCGGACATCATTACCTGTCTGTGGGACATCATTACATGTCTGTGGGACATCATTACCTGTCTGTGGGACATCATTACCTGTCTGTGGGACATCATTACATGTCTGTGGGACATCATTACCTGTCTGTCGGACATCATTACCTGTCTTTGGGACATAACTACCTGTCTGTCGGACATCATTACCTGTCTGTGGGATATCATTACCTGTCTCTGGGCTATCATAACCCTCTGTCGGACATCACTACCTGTCTGTCGGACATCATTACCTGTCTGTCGGACATCATTACCTGTCTGTCGGACATCATTACCTGTCTGTCCTACATCATTACCTGTATGTCTGACATCATTACCATTACCTGTCTGTCGGACATCATTGCCTGTCTGTCGGACATCATTACCTGTCTGTCGGACATCATTACCTGTCTGTCGGACATCATTACTCGTATGTCGGACATCATTACCTGTCTGTCGGACATCATTACCTGTCTGTCGGACATCATTACCTGTCCGTCGGACATCATTACCTGTCCTTGGGACATCATTACCTGTCTGTCGGACATCATTACCTGTCTGTCCTACATCATTACCTGTATGTCTGACATCATTACCATTACCTGTCTGTCGGACATCATTGCCTGTCTGTCGGACATCATTACCTGTCCGTCGGACATCATTACCATTACCTGTCAGTCGGACATCATTACCTGTCTGTCGGACATCATTACCTGTGTGTCGGACATCATTACCCGTATGTCGGACATCATTGCTTGTCTGTCGGACATCCTTACCTGTCTGTCGGACATCATTACCATTACCTGTCTGTTGGGCATCATTACATGTCTGTGGGACATCATTACCCGTCTGTCCTACATCATTACCTGTATGTCTGACATCATTACCTGTCTGTCGGACATCATTACCATTACCTGTCAGTCGGACATCATTACCTGTCTGTCGGACATCATTACCTGTGTGTCGGACATCATTACCCGTATGTCGGACATCATTACCTGTCTGTCGGACATCATTACCTGTCTTTCGGACATCATTACCTGTCTGTGGGACATCATTACATGTCTGTGGGACATCATTACCTGTCTGTGGGACATCATTACCGGTCTGCGGGACATCATTACATGTCTGTGGGACATCATTACCTGTCTGTCGGACATCATTACCTGTCTGTGGGACATCATTACCTGTCTGCCGGACATCATTACCTGTCTGTGGGATATCATTACCTGTCTGTTGGGCATCATAACCTGTCTGCCGAACATCATTACATGTCTGTGGGACATCATTACCGGTCTGTCGGACATCATTACATGTCTGTGGGACATCGTTACCTGTCTGTCGGACATCATTACATGTCTGTTGGGCATCATTACCTGTCTGTCGGACATCATTACCTGTCTGTCCTACATCATTACCTGTATGCCTGACATCATTACCATTACCTGTCTGTCGGACATCATTGCCTGTCTGTCGGACATCATTACCTGTTTGTCGGACATCATTACCTGTGTGTTGGACATCATTACCCGTATGTCGGACATCATTGCCTGTCTGTCGGACATCATTACCTGTCTGTCGGACATCATTACCTGTCTGTGGGACATCATTACATGTCTGTGGGACATCATTACCTGTCTGTGGGACATCATTACCTGTCTGTGGGACATCATTACATGTCTGTGGGACATCATTACCTGTCTGTCGGACATCATTACCTGTCTTTGGGACATAACTACCTGTCTGTCGGACATCATTACCTGTCTGTGGGATATCATTACCTGTCTCTGGGCTATCATAACCCTCTGTCGGACATCACTACCTGTCTGTCGGACATCATTACCTGTCTGTCGGACATCATTACCTGTCTGTCGGACATCATTACCTGTCTGTCCTACATCATTACCTGTATGTCTGACATCATTACCATTACCTGTCTGTCGGACATCATTGCCTGTCTGTCGGACATCATTACCTGTCTGTCGGACATCATTACCTGTCTGTCGGACATCATTACTCGTATGTCGGACATCATTACCTGTCTGTCGGACATCATTACCTGTCTGTCGGACATCATTACCTGTCCGTCGGACATCATTACCTGTCCTTGGGACATCATTACCTGTCTGTCGGACATCATTACCTGTCTGTCCTACATCATTACCTGTATGTCTGACATCATTACCATTACCTGTCTGTCGGACATCATTGCCTGTCTGTCGGACATCATTACCTGTCCGTCGGACATCATTACCTGTCTGTGGGACATCATTACCCGCCTGTCGGACATCGTTACCTGTCTGTCGGACATCATTACTTGTCTGTCAGACATCATTACCTGTCTGTCGGACATCATTACCCGTCTGTCGGACATCATTACCTGTCTGTCAGACATCGTTACGTGTCTGTGGGACATCATTACCTGTCTGTGGGACATCATTACCCGTCTGTCGGACATCGTTACCTGTCTGTCGGACATCATTACCTGTCTGTCGGACATCATTACCTGTCTGTCGGACATCATTACCTGTCTGTCGGACATCATTACCTGTCTGTCGAACATCATTACCTGTCTGTCGGACATCATTACCTGTCTCTGGGACATCATTGCCTGTCTGTCGGACATCATTACCTGTCTGTGGGACATCATTACATGTCTGTGGGACATCATTACCTGTCAGTGGGACATCATTACCTGTCTGTCGGACATCATTACATGTCTGTGGGACATCATTACCTGTCTGGCGGACATCATTACCTGTCTGTGGAACATCATTACCTGTCTGTCGGACATCATAACCTGTCTGTCGAACATCATTACATGTCTGTCGGACATCATTACCTGTCTGTCGGACATCATTACATGTCTATGGGACATCATTACCTGTCTGTCGGACATCATTACATGTCTGTGGGACATCATTACCTGTCTGTCGGACATCATTACCTGTCTGTTGGGCATCATTACCTGTCTGTTGGGCATCATTACCTGTCTGTGGGACATCATTGCCTGTCCTTGGGACATCATTACCTGTCTCTGGGACATCATCACCCTCTGTAGGACATCATTACCTGTCTGTGGGACATCATTACCTGTCTGTCGGACATCATTACCTGTCTGTCGGACATCATTACCTGTCTGTCGGACATCATTACCCGTCTGTCCTACATCATTACCTGTATGTCTGACATCATTACCTGTCTGTCGGACATCATTACCATTACCTGTCTGTCGGACATCATTACCTGTCTGTCGGACATCATTACCTGTCTGTCGGACATCCTTACCTGTCTGTCGGATATCATTACCTGTCTGTCGGACATCATTACTCGTATGTCGGATATCATTACCTGTCTGTCGGACATCATTACCTGTATGTCGGACATCATTACCTGTCTGTCGGACGTTATTACCTGTCCTTGGGACATCATTACCTGCCTCTGGAACATCATAACGCTCTGCCGAACATCATTAACTGTTTCTGGGACATCATTACCTGTCTGTCGGATATCATTACCCGTCTGTCGGACATCATGGCCTGTCTGTCGGACATCATTACCCGTCTGTCGGACATCATTACCTGTCTGTCGGACATCATGACCTGTCTCTGGGACATCATTACGCGTCTGTCGGACATCATTACCTGTCTGTCGGACATCATTACCTCTCTGTCGGACATCATTACCTGTCTGTCGGACATCATTACCTGTCTGTCGGACATCATTACCTGTCTGTGGGACGTCATTACCTGTCTGTCGGACATGATTACATGTCTGTCGGATATCATTACCTATCTGTCGGACATCATTACCTGTCTGTGGGACATCATTACCTGTCTGTGGGACATCATTACCTGTCTGTGGGACATCATTACCTGTCTGCCGGACATCATTACCTGTCTGTTGTGCATCATTACCTGTCTGTCGGCCATCATTACCTGTCTGTGGGACATCATTACCTGTCTGTCGGACATTATTACCTGTCTGTTGTGCATCATCACCTGTCTGTCGGACATCATTACCTGTCTGTGGGACATCATTATCTGTCTGACGGACATCATTATCTGTCGGTCGGACATCATTACCTGTTTGTCGGACATCATTACCTGTCTGTGGGACATCATTACCTGTCTGTGGGACATCATTACCTGTCTGTCGGACATCATTACCTGTCTGTCGGACATCATTACCTGTCTGTGGGACATCATTACCTGTCTGTCGGACATCATTACCTGTCTGTTGTGCATCATCAGCTGTCTGTTGGACATCATTACCTGTCTGTGGGACATCATTATCTGTCTGTCGGACATCATTACCTGTCTGTCGGACATCATTACCTGTCCTTGGGACATCATTACCTGTAGGTCGGACATCATTACCTGTCTCTCGGACATCATTACCTGTCTGTCGGACATCATTACCTGTCCTTGGGACATCATTACCTGTGTGTCGGACATCATTACCTGTCCTTGGGACATCATTACCTGTCTGTCGGACATCATTACCTGTCTTTGGGACATAATTACCTGTCTGTCGGACATCATTATCTGTCTGTCGGACATCATTAACTGTTTCTGGGACACCATTGCCTGTCTGTCGGACATCATTACCCGTATGTCGGACATCATGGCCTGTCTGTCGGACATCATTGCCTGTCTGTCGGACATCATTATCTGTCTGTCGGACATCATTACCTGTCTGTCGGACATCATTACCTGTCTGTGGGACATCATTACATGTCTGTGGGACATCATTACCTGTCAGTGGGACATCATTACCTGTCTGTCGGACATCATTACATGTCTGTGGGACATCATTACCTGTCTGGCGGACATCATTACCTGTCTGTGGAACATCATTACCTGTCTGTCGGACATCATAACCTGTCTGTCGAACATCATTACATGTCTGTCGGACATCATTACCTGTCTGTCGGACATCATTACATGTCTGTGGGACATCATTACCTGTCTGTGGGACATCATTACCCGTCTGTCGGACATCGTTACCTGTCTGTCGGACATCATTACCTGTCTGTCGGACATCATTACCTGTCTGTCGGACATCATTACCTGTCTGTCGGACATCATTACCTGTCTGTCGAACATCATTACCTGTCTGTCGGACATCATTACCTGTCTCTGGGACATCATTGCCTGTCTGTCGGACATCATTACCTGTCTGTGGGACATCATTACATGTCAGTGGGACATCATTACCTGTCAGTGGGACATCATTACCTGTCTGTCGGACATCATTACATGTCTGTGGGACATCATTACCTGTCTGGCGGACATCATTACCTGTCTGTGGAACATCATTACCTGTCTGTCGGACATCATAACCTGTCTGTCGAACATCATTACATGTCTGTCGGACATCATTACCTGTCTGTCGGACATCATTACATGTCTATGGGACATCATTACCTGTCTGTCGGACATCATTACATGTCTGTGGGACATCATTACCTGTCTGTCGGACATCATTACCTGTCTGTTGGGCATCATTACCTGTCTGTTGGGCATCATTACCTGTCTGTGGGACATCATTGCCTGTCCTTGGGACATCATTACCTGTCTCTGGGACATCATCACCCTCTGTAGGACATCATTACCTGTCTGTGGGACATCATTACCTGTCTGTCGGACATCATTACCTGTCTGTCGGACATCATTACCTGTCTGTCGGACATCATTACCCGTCTGTCCTACATCATTACCTGTATGTCTGACATCATTACCTGTCTGTCGGACATCATTACCATTACCTGTCTGTCGGACATCATTACCTGTCTGTCGGACATCATTACCTGTCTGTCGGACATCCTTACCTGTCTGTCGGATATCATTACCTGTCTGTCGGACATCATTACTCGTATGTCGGATATCATTACCTGTCTCTCGGACATCATTACCTGTATGTCGGACATCATTACCTGTCTGTCGGACGTTATTACCTGTCCTTGGGACATCATTACCTGCCTCTGGAACATCATAACGCTCTGTCGAACATCATTAACTGTTTCTGGGACATCATTACCTGTCTGTCGGATATCATTACCCGTCTGTCGGACATCATGGCCTGTCTGTCGGACATCATTACCCGTCTGTCGGACATCATTACCTGTCTGTCGGACATCATGACCTGTCTCTGGGACATCATTACGCGTCTGTCGGACATCATTACCTGTCTGTCGGACATCATTACCTCTCTGTCGGACATCATTACCTGTCTGTCGGACATCATTACCTGTCTGTCGGACATCATTACCTGTCTGTGGGACGTCATTACCTGTCTGTCGGACATGATTACATGTCTGTCGGATATCATTACCTATCTGTCGGACATCATTACCTGTCTGTGGGACATCATTACCTGTCTGTGGGACATCATTACCTGTCTGTGGGACATCATTACCTGTCTGCCGGACATCATTACCTGTCTGTTGTGCATCATTACCTGTCTGTCGGCCATCATTACCTGTCTGTGGGACATCATTACCTGTCTGTCGGACATTATTACCTGTCTGTTGTGCATCATCACCTGTCTGTCGGACATCATTACCTGTCTGTGGGACATCATTATCTGTCTGACGGACATCATTATCTGTCGGTCGGACATCATTACCTGTCTGTCGGACATCATTACCTGTCTGTGGGACATCATTACCTGTCTGTGGGACATCATTACCTGTCTGTCGGACATCATTACCTGTCTGTCGGACATCATTACCTGTCTGTGGGACATCATTACCTGTCTGTCGGACATGATTACCTGTCTGTTGTGCATCATCAGCTGTCTGTTGGACATCATTACCTGTCTGTGGGACATCATTATCTGTCTGTCGGACATCATTACCTGTCTGTCGGACATCATTACCTGTCCTTGGGACATCATTACCTGTAGGTCGGACATCATTACCTGTCTCTCGGACATCATTACCTGTCTGTCGGACATCATTACCTGTCCTTGGGACATCATTACCTGTGTGTCGGACATCATTACCTGTCCTTGGGACATCATTACCTGTCTGTCGGACATCATTACCTGTCTTTGGGACATAATTACCTGTCTGTCGGACATCATTATCTGTCTGTCGGACATCATTAACTGTTTCTGGGACACCATTGCCTGTCTGTCGGACATCATTACCCGTATGTCGGACATCATGGCCTGTCTGTCGGACATCATTGCCTGTCTGTCGGACATCATTATCTGTCTGTCGGACATCATTACCTGTCTGTCGGACATCATTACCCGTATGTCGGACATCAGTACCTGTCTGTGGGACATCATTACCTGTCTGTGGGACATCATTACACGTCTGTCGGACATCGTTACCTATCTGTCAGACATCATTACCTGTCTGTGGGACATCATTACCTGTCTGTGGGACATCATTACCCGTCTGTCGGACATCGTTACCTGTCTGTCGGACATCATTACCTGTCTGTCGAACATCATTACCTGTCTGTCGGACACCATTACCTGTCTGTCGAACATCATTACCTGTCTGTCAGACATCATTACCCGTCTGTCGGACATCATTACCTGTCTGTCGGACATCATTACCTGTCTGTGGGACATCATTACCCGTCTGTCGGACATCGTTACCTGTCTGTCAGACATCATTACCTGTCTGTCAGACATCATTACCCGTCTGTCGGACATCATTACCTGTCTGTCGGACATCATTACCTGTCTGTGGGACATCATTACCCGCCTGTCGGACATCGTTACCTGTCTGTCGGACATCATTACTTGTCTGTCAGACATCATTACCTGTCTGTCGGACATCATTACCCGTCTGTCGGACATCATTACCTGTCTGTCGGACATCATTACCTGTCTGTCGAACATCATTACCTGTCTGTCGGACATCATTACCTGTCTCTGGGACATCATTACCTGTCTGTCGGACATCATTACCTGTCTGTGGGACATCATTACATGTCTGTGGGACATCATTACCTGTCAGTGGGACATCATTACCTGTCTGTCGGATATCATTACATGTCTGTGGGACATCATTACCTGTCTGGCGGACATCATTACCTGTCTGTGGAACATCATTACCTGTCTGTCGGACATCATTACCTGTCTGTCGGACATCATTACCTGTCTGTCGGACATCATTACCTGTCTGTCGAACATCATTACCTGTCTGCCGGACATCATTACCTGTCTCTGGGACATCATTACCTGTCTGTCGGACATCATTACCTGTCTGTGGGACATCATTACATGTCTGTGGGACATCATTACCTGTCAGTGGGACATCATTACCTGTCTGTCGGACATCATTACATGTCTGTGGGACATCATTACCTGTCTGGCGGACATCATTACCTGTCTGTGGAACATCATTACCTGTCTGTCGGACAACATTACCTGTCTGTGGAACATCATTACCTGTCTGTCGGACATCGTTACCTGTCTGTCGAACATCATTACATGTCTGTCGGACATCATTACCTGTCTGTCGGACATCATTACATGTCTATGGGACATCATTACCTGTCTGTCGGACATCATTACATGTCTGTGGGACATCATTACCTGTCTGTCGGACATCATTACCTGTCTGTTGGGCATCATTACCTGTCTGTTGGGCATCATTACCTGTCTGTGGGACATCATTACCTGTCCTTGGGACATCATTACCTGTCTCTGGGACATCATAACCCTCTGTAGGACATCATTACCTGTCTGTGGGACATCATTACCTGTCTGTCGGACATCATTACCTGTCTGTCGGACATCATTACCTGTCTGTGGGACATCATTACCCGTCTGTCCTACATCATTACCTGTATGTCGGACATCATTACCTGTCTGCCGGACATCATTACCTGTCTGTCGAACATCATTACATGTCTGTCGGACATCATTACCTGTCTGTCGGACATCATTACATGTCTATGGGTCATCATTACCTGTCTGTCGGACATCATTACATGTCTGTGGGACATCATTACCTGTCTGTCGGACATCATTACCTGTCTGTTGGGCATCATTACCTGTTTGTTGGGCATCATTACCTGTCTGTGGGACATCATTACCTGTCCTTGGGACATCATTACCTGCCTCTGGGACATCATAACCCTCTGTAGGACATCATTACCTGTCTGTGGGACATCATTACCTGTCTGTCGGACATCATTACCTGTCTGTCGGACATCATTACCTGTCTGTGGGACATCATTACCCGTCTGTCCTACATCATTACCTGTATGTCTGACATCATTACCTGTCTGTCGGACATCATTACCATTACCTGTCTGTCGGACATCATTACCTGTCTGTCGGACATCATTACCTGTGTGTCGGACATCATTACTCGTATGTCGGACATCATTGCTTGTCTGTCGGACATCCTTACCTGTCTGTCGGACATCATTACCTGTCTGTCGGACATCATTACTCGTATGTCGGATATCATTACCTGTCTGTCGGACATCATTACCTGTCTGTCGGACATCATTACCTGTCTGTCGGACATCATTACCTGTCCTTGGGACATCATTACCTGCCTCTGGAACATCATAACCCTCTGTCGAACATCATTAACTGTTTCTGGGACATCATTACCTGTCTGTCGGATATCATTACCCGTCTGCCGGACATCATGGCCTGTCTGTCGGACATCATTACCCGTCTGTCGGACATCATTACCTGTCTGTCGGACATCATGACCTGTCTCTGGGACATCATTACGCGTCTGTCGGACATCATTACCTGTCTGTCGGACATCATTACCTCTCTGTCGGACATCATTACCTGTCTGTCGGACATCATTACCTGTCTGTCGGACATCATTACCTGTCTGTGGGACGTCATTACCTGTCTGTCGGACATGATTACATGTCTGTCGGATATCATTACCTATCTGTCGGACATCATTACCTGTCTGTGGGACATCATTACCTGTCTGTCGGACATCATTACCTGTCTGTGGGACATCATTACCTATCTGTCGGCCATCATTACCTGTCTGTGGGACATCATTACCTGTCTGTCGGACATTATTACCTGTCTGTCGGACATCATTACCTGTCTGTCGGACATCATTACCTGTCTGTTGTGCATCATCACCTGTCTGTCGGACATCATTACCTGTCTGTGGGACATCATTATCTGTCTGTCGGACATCATTATCTGTCGGTCGGACATCATTACCTGTCTGTCGGACATCATTACCTGTCTGTGGGACATCATTACCTGTCTGTGGGACATCATTACCTGTCTGTCGGACATCATTACCTGTCTGTCGGACATCATTACCTGTCTGTGGGACATCATTACCTGTCTGTCGGACATCATTACCTGTCTGTGGGACATCATTATTAACTGTCTGTCGGACATCATTACCTGTCTGTCGGACACCATTACCTGTCTGCCGGACATCATTACCTGTTTGTCGGACATCATTACCTATCTGTCGGACATCATTACCTGTCTGTCGGACATCATTACCTGTCTGTCGGATATCATTACCTATCTGTCGGACATCATTACCTGTCTGTGGGACATCATTACATGTCTGTCGGACATCATTACCTGTCTGTTGGACATCATTACCTGTCCTTGGGACATCATTACCTGTCTGTCGGACATGATTACCCGTCTGTCGGACATGATTACCTGTCTGTTGTGCATCATCACCTGTCTGTTGGACATCATTACCTGTCTGTGGGACATCATTACCTGTATGTCGGACATCATTACCTGTCTGTCGGACATCATTACCTGTCTGTCGGACATCATTACCTGTCCTTGGGACATCATTACCTGTGTGTCGGACATCATTACCTGTCTGTCGGACATCATTACCTGTCTGTCGGACATCATTACCTGTCTGTGGGACATCATTACCTATCTGTCGGCCATCATTACCTGTCTGTGGGACATCATTACCTGTCTGTCGGACATTATTACCTGTCTGTCGGACATCATTACCTGTCTGTCGGACATCATTACCTGTCTGTTGTGCATCATCACCTGTCTGTCGGACATCATTAGCTGTCTGTCGGACATTATTACCTGTCTGTCGGACATCATTACCTGTCCTTGGGACATCATTACCTGTCTGTCGGACATCATTACCTGTCTGTGGGACATAATTACCTGTCTGTCGGACATCATTACCTGTCCGTCGGACATCATTACCTGTCCTTGGGACATCATTACCTGTCTGTCGGACATCATTACCTGTCTGTGGGACATCATTACCTGTCTGTCGGACATCATTACCTGTCTGTCGGACATCATTACCTGTCTGAAGGACATCATTACCTGTCTGTGGGACATCGTTACCTGTCTGTCGTACATCATTACCTGTCTGTCGGACATCATTACCTGTCTGTCGGACATGATTACATGTCTGTCGGATATCATTACCTATCTGTCGGACATCATTACCTGTCTGTGGGACATAATTATCTGTCTGTCGGACATCATTATCTGTCTGTTGGACATCATTACCTGTCCTTGGGACATCATTACCTGTCTGTCGGACATGATTATCTGTCTGTCGGACATGATTACCTGTCTGTTGTGCATCATCAGCTGTCTGTTGGACATCATTACCTGTCTGTGGGACATCATTATCTGTCTGTCGGACATCATTACCTGTCTGTCGGACATCATTACCTGTCCTTGTGACATCAATACCTGTATGTCGGACATCATTACCTGTCTGTCGGACATCATTACCTGTCTGTCGGACATCATTACCTGTCCTTGGGACATCATTACCTGTGTGTCGGACATCATTACCTGTCCTTGGGACATCATTACCTGTCTGTCGGACATCATTACCTGTCTTTGGGACATAATTACCTGTCTGTCGGACATCATTACCTGTCCGTCGGACATCATTACCTGTCCTTGGGACATCATTACCTGTCTGTCGGACATCATTACCTGTCCGTGGGACATCATTACCTGTCTGTCGGCCATCATTATCTGTCTGTCGGACATCATTACCTGTCTGAAGGACATCATTACCTGTCTGTGGGACATCATTACCTGTCTGTCGTACATCATTACCTGTCTGTCGGACATCATTACCTGTCTGTCGGACATCATTACATGTCTGTCGGACATCATTACCTGTCTGTCGGACATGATTACGTGTCTGTCGGATATCATTACCTATCTGTCGGACATCATTACCTGTCTGTGGGACATCATTACCTGTCTGTCGGTCATCATTATCTGTCTGTTGGACATCATTACCTGTCCTTGAGACATCATTACCTGTCTGTCGGACATGATTACCTGTCTGTCGGACATGATTACCTGTCTGTTGTGCATCATCAGCTGTCTGTTGGACATCATTACCTGTCTGTGGGACATCATTATCTGTCTGTCGGACATCATTACCTGTCTGTCGGACATCATTACCTGTCTGTCGGACATCGTTACCTGTCCTTGGGACATCATTACCTATATATCGGACATCATTACCTGCCTGTGGGACATCATTACCTGTCTGTCGGACATCATTACCTGTCTGTCGGACATCATTACCTGTCCTTGGGACATCATTACCTGTCTGTCGGACATCATTACCTGTCTGTGGGGCATCATTACCTGTCTGTCGGACATCATTACCTGTCTGTCGGACATCATTACCTGCCCTTGGGACATCATTACCTGTCTGTCGGACATCATTACCTGTCCGTGGGACATCATTACCTGTCTGTCGGCCATCATTACCTGTCTATCGGACATCATTACCTGTCTGTGGGACATCATTACCTGTCCTTGGGACATCATTACCTGTATGTCGGACATCATTGCCTGTCTGTGGGACATCATTACCCGTCTGTCGGACATCATTACCTGTCTGTCGGACATCATTACCTGTCGGACCATACTACCGTATCCGACGGCTTCTCCCATGGACCTAGGGACACGTGCTTGGTCAGCGGCATGTCTACCAATACACAACGATTGACTCTGGCTTGTCCAACGAGAATGTCTTCATATGCAGCATATGTGTCTTGTGTTATAATGATTGAACATTATTAGCCTGTAAGGTCGTCACAGAATGGTTGATAGCAAATATTCGGCGGAATGTTTATGTCGCATAGTAGCCTAGCGAGATCCTATATTTATCATATATTTGGACCATTCAGCAAGATGAGAGGCTATCACCTGGCTACGGTCTTTGAAATGCTGCACAGAGACCCATTTCCTAGGGCAAATATTGATTTGCTGATCGATATATGTAGGAGGCTTTCAGCTGACTGTGTGGGTCATATCGCGACAGTGGGAAGTGTAGAGAGTCGAGAAGAGCCATATGCCGGGGAGTGACCCCCCTACTCTTTGAAATGGAATGAAAGACTTTATCCTGCACCAACATAGACATTTGCACATGGGAGCCTCGAACCTCGTACCGTTTGGGCTGCCCTAGAGTATTGCCGAACGCGCTATCAACTAGGCTAAGGCTAGGCTAATATGTTGTTGTACGAGGACTCGAACAGCTGCGTCATAAACAATGGTATATTTTCTGAATTCTTTAGGCTGGAAAGAGGTTGCAGACAGGGTGACCCCCTGTCCCCATACTTGTTTATTCTTGGGGTGGAACCTCTAGCCATGGCCATCAAAAACTGCCCTGACGTGAAAGGTATCCAAATTCGAGAGAAAGTATATAAGTTAGGGCAATATGCCGATGACGCTTTCTTATTGTTGGACGGCAGTGAATCATCTCTACGTGCTGCACTAGGGATCCTTGACTCGTTTTATAAATGTTCGGGTTTGAAAATGAATGTGGACAAAACGAAAGCCGTGTGGTTGGGAAGAAAGCCAAAAGACAGAGATAAAATATGTCCTGATCTATGTCTTGGCTGGGTTACGGAGTTTACACTGCTGGGAATAAAATTCGATACTGACCTACATAAAATGCTGCAAATAAATCTTAGTAGCAAGATTTCAGAAATTCAAAATCTCTTCCGCGCCTACGAGAAGAGAAGTCTCTCATTGAGGGGTCGGGTTACTGTTGCTAAGACCCTGGCTTTGCCTAAACTGGTCCACGTGCTGTCAGTCCTCCCCTCCCCTAGAAAGCTTATATTAGTCAGCTAGAGGGTATGATTCGGTCTTTTATATGGCGTAAGAAAAAGTCTAAAATCTCGCTCACCCGTTTGGCACAGGAGGCTGAAGATGGAGGTGTTAATCTGACTCATATTCCGTCATTCATCCAATCACTAAAACTTACATGGGTGCGTCGGTTAATAACCACAGACGGCGCTTGGCAAGATTTCTTCACGGACGTGGTGTGTACGAACAAATCGCTGTTTTGGGAAATGGACACTAAATCCTTGAAAGATTGCAAAAATAACTAACCCTTTCTGGGCTGATGTAGTAAAAGCATGGATCCATTTTCGAAATATCTTACCTCCGAAAACACCGTTTGAGATGCCTCTCTGGAACACCCACTTCATGAAAAATCCCAACCTCGTTACCCGACAGCAGGAATTTATAAATAAGGGAGTTGTATATTATAACGATGTACTAAATGATGACGGGTCACCTTTAGGATGGCAAAGTTTTACGCATAAGTTTAATATTAAACTAAACTTTGCTGACTTCTATAGTCTTATTCACAGTGTACCCCAAGAATGGAGACGGTATTGTCAGCAAGAGCATTCCAAACCATCGGATGTAAGCTGTAAATATTTAGATTTTATGCGGATACATAACAAAATTTGTAATAAGGCGTATAAGGTGATAGTAAAAGAATTACAAGTGTCGAAAACAAACGAAGTAAAATGGGCAGAAAACTTGAATCTTAATTTAGAAGAAACCCCATGGAAAACCCTGTACTGCCTACCATTGAAGTGTACGGTTAACGAGAAATTGCGAAGCTTTCAATATCAATTTTTATGCAGAACTATAATTACCAATAAATTTTTGTTTCTATGTAAACTGGTAGACACTGAGAAATGTTGTTTTTGTCATAAGGTTAATGAAACTATAGAACATCTGTTCTGGGAATGTGATGTTGCACAGCGACTTTGGACCAGCTTATCTACAGCGCTAGACGGTAGAAGTGTGCATGTAATAAGTGATAATTTGAATTTTAAATCAGCTATGCTAGGGTTAGAAAACGGACAAAACAAGATACTGGTCAATCAGATATTTATTATTGTTAAGAATTACATCTATACTTGTAAATGGAAAAACTCCATTCAAATGTGATACATTTGTTAAAACTTATCAAATACTACCACTTGCTAGAAGAAACAGTTGTACAAGATAAGTCAGAAAGATGTAAGCAATGTTTGATTGATAAGTGGAATCCCATCATAGACAAATTGCAATCGACTTGAATATTATGGATTAGTGCTATGGTTATTACATTAAGACACAGTTTCTGTTTGATTTCGCCTTGTTTTTTGTTTTTCTGTGTTCTTTTTCATGCATACAAGTACTTCTACCTCACTGTGTTAATGTAATGTCGACAGAATATGAATTATGTACCGTGCCTTGCCTGTTTCGGAAATAAAAAGAAATAAAAAATAAAAAAATAAACTAGGCTAAGGGGTGGTCCCTGGGTACATTTCCAAGTGTGAGCGATATTTGTAGATTTTTTTTGTCCATATTTGTATAAATCTTTATTTCACAAATCCAGTTTTATATTCGGAGATAAATTCATTTAAAAATACACAGGACTACGCTTATTAAGTGATAATTGTCTGAAGAGAGATATAATCAAATCGTACCTAAGAAATAACTGACTCTATACGGCGTAGTTTGTCACTAATATCGTTCCACTTTACAAATGTGTACAGAGTGGCATTGGCTAATAGTTCGTTCCGTAAAAATAATACGGACGCGAACTCTTGACGGTTAGCAGAGTCTTGGACCGATATTTGTAGATAGTGGCATTGGCTAATAGTTCGTTCCGTAAAAATAATACGGACGCGAACTCTTGACGGTTAGCAGAGTCTTGGGCCGATATTTGTAGATAGTGGCATTGGCTAATAGTTCGTTCCGTAAAAATAATACGGACGCGAACTCTTGACGGTTAGCAGAGTCTTGGGCCGATATTTGTAGATAGTGGCATTGGTTAATAGTGCGTTCCGTCAAAATAATACGGACGCGAACTCTTGACGGTTAGCAGAGTCTTGGGCCGATATTTGTAGATAGTGGCATTGGCTAATAGTGCGTTCCGTCAAAATAATACGGACGCGAACTCTTGACGGTTAGCAGAGTCTTGGGCCGATATTTGTAGATAGTGGCATTGGCTAATAGTTCGTTCCGTAAAAATAATACGGACGCGAACTCTTGACGGTTAGCAGAGTCTTGGGCCGATATTTGTAGATAGTGGCATTGGCTAATAGTTCGTTCCGTAAAAATAATACGAACGCGAACTCTTGACGGTTAGCAGAGTCTTGGGCCGATATTTGTAGATAGTGGCATTGGCTAATAGTGCGTTCCGTCAAAATAATACGGACGCGAACTCTTGACGGTTAGCAGAGTCTTGGGCCGATATTTGTAGATAGTGGCATTGGCTAATAGTGCGTTCCGTCAAAATAATACGGACGCGAACTCTTGACGGTTAGCAGAGTCTTGGGCCGATATTTGTAGATAGTGGCATTGGCTAATAGTTCGTTCCGTAAAAATAATACGGACGCGAACTCTTGACGGTTAGCAGAGTCTTGGGCCGATATTTGTAGATAGTGGCATTGGCTAATAGTGCGTTCCGTCAAAATAATACGGACGCGAACTCTTGACGGTTAGCAGAGTCTTGGGCCGATATTTGTAGATAGTGGCATTGGCTAATAGTGCGTTCCGTCAAAATAATACGGACGCGAACTCTTGACGGTTAGCAGAGTCTTGGGCCGATATTTGTAGATAGTGGCATTGGCTAATAGTTCGTTCCGTAAAAATAATACGGACGCGAACTCTTGACGGTTAGCAGAGTCTTGGGCCGATATTTGTAGATAGTGGCATTGGCTAATAGTTCGTTCCGTAAAAATAATACGGACGCGAACTCTTGACGGTTAGCAGAGTCTTGGGCCGATATTTGTAGATAGTGGCATTGGCTAATAGTTCGTTCCGTAAAAATAATACGGACGCGAACTCTTGACGGTTAGCAGAGTCTTGGGCCGATATTTGTAGATAGTGACTGCAGGACATCGATAAACGTCATGATTACAGTCCTGCGTC
Source organism: Arenicola marina (assembly GCA_964019135.1). Classification (NCBI taxonomy): domain Eukaryota; kingdom Metazoa; phylum Annelida; class Polychaeta; family Arenicolidae; genus Arenicola; species Arenicola marina. The sequence continues at coordinate 22,677,669 of OZ025263.1, forward strand.
CTAACACTAACCTTATTGATTGCCGCACAGACAAGGATATTGTATACTGTGCAGTATCCCTGGCAAGGTCACGGCGGGCAGTCCGGTTTCATGCCTCATGAGAGCCGAATTAGCCGTACAGGAAGTATTAGACATTTTCTCTCTCGACTGAATGGACATAAGTATCAGTAACAACATTATCAAATAATTGGCAAGCCATCTGGTGGTATTCAGATACATTACTCACGGGCATTTATCGCTAGTATGGAACCCCCCTTCTCCGCTGTGAACTAACTGCCCCTACAGTGAATTCTATTTCCGCTGAATAATCGGTCGAAAGGTAAAGTTCGGTTATCCATCATGAAACTGTAAGCGGATACCGCCGCATTTAATAGCGCCACCTGGTTCCTCGGCGCATGAAATTGAAAACAACGTCCCGTTAAGGTTACCGAGACCTATGGATCGTTTCACTAAGAGCTACGAGCTCGTATCCGTATCTTTACATGCTAATTTAACGACAGCTCGTAATTCTACGAGCAACGGAGATAAGTAAGTGTTATATTGCGCTTATTGGAGTGCAGCCATCTTCGCGCAAGTTATTTTCCACCAATGTTATTAAAAAACATATTCGATGTCACATGCATATATATATATATATATATATGATAAATTCAACATTTTGCATTTCATTTCGTGCCGGCAATTCTAATATGTCAATTTTACGAGCAAATACTGCGAGATATTAGTGAAATGAACCCCAGGACGGAAATAATATACTAGAGAGGAATGTGTGTGAGCGTAGATAAGACGAATGGAAAAAGTCAATGCGCACGGACACGTTTATGCTGGTGTACAATGTGGCAAAGGAAAAACTGCAATTGCATCAGGATTTCGTTTAGCCTTAGCAAAATATTGTTAAAATAAGCAGTTTCTACCACGCTGACCTCGATCGACTCACCCAAAGGCATGCACATAGCCTAAGAACCAAAATGGCGTCATATTATTAAAGACAACAAACTTATTATTGTCGGTTAATAACACTTGTGCTAATGTTTATTTTTGACTTTGATATACCGACGTTATATAAAACTTTATCTTATCTTATCTTATCTTATGGGGGGGGGGGGGGGGGAGCGAGGGATATTTCCGTTCCTCAGGAATGGGCTATTCATTTCACTGTCAACCAGGAAAATTATTCTTCGTGAACTGGAAATGGGATATTAGCCGACCACCGTGATCAAGGATTTTTATTAATCGTGAACTGAGAATCTCAATATTAAATAGCCGGGAATTGAGAAAGCGCCATTTGATATCATGTATCCACGCCTTCTATTGTATGCGGGGAGTTTTCCATTTAATTCATCCTGACCTGGGAATAAAAACAATTTTTTTTTGTGATTTTGGAACACAACCCTGGCTTCCCCTCCTCCCCCCCCCCCACACCTATATGATGCAAAAGTCACCTCTAGAGTAGGAATTAGTGCTATGCGGTTAGCTGTGATCTGGTCTACTGTTACAATGAATGTCCACGGAACGCCCTCCAACGGGAGAATCATTAACTACAACTTTTAAAGAGTAGCCTGCGACAGGTCCAGTGTATTCTACGTCACTGCAACGTAGAAGTCATTACTTTAGTAACTATTATATATGTTAATGACAACCAATTGGCATTTAGTTCAAATCCAACTCTTTAGCCATTTTTACTAGTTCAGTGCACTTCGCTTAATTGCAACATCTGTTTGTCAGCAAAATTGTTGCGATTAAGGAAGTTGCATATACAATGGTGCAGACAGCATGCGAAATGCTGAAGCATATTTTAATTGGTAGTTTTAGAAGTCATTGACAGAAACATCACTGTCCCAACAGATAGTGAGGGTTATTTATTCGGGCCCTTTATTGACCTTTCGTACCGATCCATAAACAATTGTTTTATTAACGGTTTTATGCACTATATCGACGCCCGGTAAATCCATACACACATGTACTATGTGATGCGCTTCTTCATAACCCAACAAACATTATTCATGTGCAGACCGATCGGAACAATTTAAATTATAATTAATCTTTTCGGAGCCCTTTCAATTACCATTGGTCTGATCGGAGCAGTTTCAATTACCATTGGTCTGATCGGAGAACTTTCAATTACCATTGGTCTGATCGGTCTGATGGGAGCGCTTTCACTTATAATTGGCCTGATTGGGGAAATTTCACTCATCATTGGTGTCATTGGTCTGAACGGAGCAATTCTTCCATGATTACACCGGTGCTGTTAACCCCGGAGGGGGTACATTTCTGGGTTGCGGGGGTCCGCGCTAAAGCCCCACCCCCCCCCCCCACCTTTTTCACAGCCACAATTCGCTCGGGGCGTTTTACCGCCAAAATCCGTTCGGAAGGGGTAACTGTTCACGCTGACGATAAAAGCACCTACCCCCAGCCGACTTGTGACCGTGCCGGCTCGATCATGCCTGAATGGTGCCATGGCCTGACCGTAAGGCGATCTTTCATGCGCCATTCAAAGACTGATGAATCCTGTAACCGCCAAAGACCGAACGCGCATGCCTGCTATCTGCCGTACGGACACAGAGCGGCCGGCCGACCATCAAAGAACCCCTGAACCAGCCAGCGGGATGAGCGTGACGTGCCCAGCGTCACGGTCATACTGAATCAAAGCGGCGTGGATGACTGTTGGAAATGGCGTGTCCCACACCCTAGTGGTCATACTAAATCAAAGCCGCGTGACTGGCGTGGCTGACTGTAGCCCGGATGAAAGTGTCGACGACAATATTTCCGACTTTTATCCTCAGGTGGTGGGCAGGTTGTAATAGCAGGCGTCAGTCACTACGACTATGGTGTGGTGTGTTGTGGTGTGATCCGGTCCGGTCCGGTCCGGTCCGGTCCGGTCCGGTCCGGTCTGGTCCGGTCTGGTCTGGTCTGGTCTGGTCTGGTCTGGTCTGGTCTGGTCTGGTCTGGTCTGGTCTGGTCTGGTCTGGTCAGGTCTGGTCTGGTCTGGTCTGGTCTGGTCTGGTCTGGTCTGGTCTGGTCTGGTCTGGTCTGGTCTGGTCTGGTCTGGTCTGGTCTGGTTTGGTCTGGTCTCGTCTGGTCTGGTCTGGTCTGATCTGGTATGAAGCAAACTTGGCCTCGAACGCCCCCAACAGCCCAGACATCAATCTCTAAATAGCCTCATTCGCTTGTTGAAATATTGATTCATTTTTTGACCTTGTCATCACATGCTATTTCATCATATCATATCATGTTATTCATTGTGCTAATGTTTCACTAACCTTGCATGGAGAAGATTCTGGTGACATATGACATTGTTTTTACCCTTTTGTATCACTTATCGGGGCCTTCCACTGAACATATTTAAACAAACGGAATTTTCCGGATCGCATGCTAACTTTAAGTTAACATTAGATTGTGGTTTGCATGGTTGATATATGGTTGCCGCTGAAGTCACAACGTCCCCGCTACGTTAACTTAACGTTTGCAAGAAACGGTTGCGTGCTGACGAAATATCAACGTTAAATTAACGGATTTTTTTTGTTTACAAATAAACATTTGCAAGTTAAAGTGAAAATTAACGTTGGAGAAACGTTTACATATAAATTTAAGGTCGCAGCCGAAACGTGATCGAAATTTTAAGGATATCGAAAAATAAAGGGCAAATAAAGTACGATTCATTTCAATAATAGTTTTTCGAACCAAAGTTTGGGGGTTATAAGTCACATAAAATTAAGTTTGCCTCGATATGTATAAATGGTTTACTGTTAACGTTAATATGCAAATGCTAATTTAACCCGTTAAATCAATGAACAAAATTACGTTAGTATAACCTAAACATATAGCGTTAAGTAAACGTAGCTGCAAACGTTCATCTAACGTTAAGCTAAAGTTCATCTAACGTTAAGTTAACGTTCATCTAACGTTAAGTTACCGTTGGCCATCACCAGGTTGAGCTGACCGCACTAGGAGAGGACTGGGGGGGCTGCTTCATGTCGGCCTTCTTCGCTTTGACACGTCAGCCCCATCTGTCCCCCCCTGACCTTTGAAGGACACCCATTCATGGGTCGACTTTACTGCAGGCCACCGGACAGGACGGGTTAGTGTGTCGATGGGGGGGGGGGGGAGGTTGAGGTAAAGGGCTCGCAGCACACAGTTCTATTAGGACGGAGGTAGATGCGAGAGAAGAATAGCGAAAAGAATGAATGTTGTTTGCAGGGAGGGGTGTAGCTGCCTGGGGAAGGGAAGAGGCTGGGTGTGGAGGGGGCGGGCGGCAGGGGGGGGGGGGTGCGTATTGAATGCGACCTCTGAGTGCCAAGTCGATTTCACGTTGAGCCGTCTTCAATTTAATTTCCGCGGAAAGGGCAGCACGGGAAGGCTGTCAGCAGCCGGCATCAATGGCTTCTGCCTGCAAAAAAAGAAGAGCCTTTAGGTTGGGCAGCGAGGATGGGTTATAGTGGCTAGCACAAGAGCCTTTGGGTTGGGCAGAGGGGATGGGTTATAGTGGCTACCACAAGAGCCTGTGGGCTGGGCAGAGGGGTGGGTTATAGTGGCTACCTCAAGAGCCTTTGGTTGGGCAGAGGGGATGGGTTATAGTGGCTACCACAAGAGCCTGTGGGCTGGGCAGAGGGGATGGGTTATAGTGGCTAGCACAAGAGCCTTTGGTTTGGGCAGAGGGGGTGGGTTATAGTGGCTACCACAAGAGCATTTGGTTTGGGCAGAGGGGGTGGGTCATAGTGGCTACCACAAGAGCCTTTGGTTGGGCAGAGTAGATGGGTTATAGTGGCTACCTCAAGAGCCCGTGGGCTGGGCAGAGGGGATGGGTTATAGTGGCTACCACAAGAGCCTTTGGGTTGGGCAGAGGGGATGGGTCATAGTGGCTACCCCAAGAGCCTTTGGTTTGGGCAGAGGGAATGGGTCATAGTGGCTACCCCAAGAGCCTGTGGGCTGGGCAGAGGGGGTGGGTTATAGTGGCTACCCCAAGAGCCTTTGGTTGGGCAGAAGGGATGGGTTATAATGGCTACCACAAGAGCCTGTGGGTTGGGCAGAGGGGATGGGTTATAGTGGCTACCACAAGAGCCTTTGGGTTGGGCAGAGGGGATGGGTTATAGTGGCTACCAACAAGAGCCTTTGGGTTGGGCAGAGGGATGGGTTATAGTGGCTACCACAAGAGCCTTTGGGTTGGGCAGAGGGGATGGGTTATAGTGGCTACCACAAGAGCCTTTGGGTTGGGCAGAGGGGATGGGTTATAGTGGCTACCACAAGAGCCTTTGGGTTGGGCAGCGGGGATGGGTTATAGTGGCTACCACAAGAGCCTTTGTGTTGGGCAGAGGCGCTGGGTTATAGTGGCTACCACAAGAGCCTTTGGGTTGGGCAGAGGGGGTGGGTTATAGTGGCTACCACAAGAGCCTTTGGGTTGGGCAGAGGGGATGGGTTATAGTGGCTACCACAAGAGTCTTTGAGTTGGGCACAGGGGATGGGTTATAGTGGCTACCACAAGAGTCTTTGAGTTGGGCAGAGGGGATGGGTTATAGTGGCTACCACAAGAGCCTTTGAGTTGGGCAGAGGGGATGGGTTATAGTGGCTACCACAAAAGCCTTTGGGTTGGGCAGAGGGGATGGGTTATAGTGGCTACCACAAGAGCCTTTGGGTTGGGCACAGGGGATGGGTTATAGTGGCTACCACAAGAGCCTTTGGGTTGGGCAGACGGGGTGGGTTATAGTGGCTACCCCAAGAGCCTTTGGGTTGGGCAGAGGGGGTGGGTTATAGTGGCTACCACAAGAGCCTTTGAGTTGGGCAGAGGGGATGGGTTATAGTGGCTACCACAAGACCCTTTGGGTTGGGCAGAGGGGATGGGTTATAGTGGCTACCACAAGAGTCTTTAAGTTGGGCAGAGGGGATGGGTTATAGTGGCTACCACAAGAGCCTTTGGGTTGGGCACAGGGGATGGGTTATAGTGGCTACCACATGAGCCTTTGGGTTGGGCAGAGGGGGTGGGTTATAGTGGCTACCACAAGAGCCTTTGGGTTGGGCAGAGGGAATGGGTTATAGTGGCTACCCCAAGAGCCTTTGGGTTGGGCAGAGTGTATGGGTTATAGTGGCTACCACAAGAGCCTTTGGGTTGGGCAGAGGGGGTGGGTTATAGTGGCTACCACAAGAGTCTTTAAGTTGGGCAGAGGGGATGGGTTATAGTGGGTACCACAAGAGCCTTTGGGTTGGGCAGAGGGGGTGGGTTATAGTGGCTACCACAAGAGCCTTTGAGTTGGGCAGAGGGGATCGGTTATAGTGGCTACCACAAGACCCTTTGGGTTGGGCAGAGGGGATGGGTTATAGTGGCTACCCCAAGAGCCTTTGGGTTGGGCAGAGGGGATGGGTTATAGTGGCTACCACAAGAGCCTTTGGGTTGGGCAGAGGGGATGGGTTATAGTGGCTACCACAAGAGCCTTTGGGTTGGGCAGAGGGGATGGGTTATAGTGGCTACCCCAAGAGCCTTTGGGTTGGGCAGAGTGGATGGGTTATAGTGGCTACCACAAGAGCCTTTGGGTTGGGCAGAGGGGGTGGGTTATAGTGGCTACCACAAGAGTCTTTAAGTTGGGCAGAGGGGATGGGTTATAGTGGGTACCACAAATACTTTGGGTTGGGCACAGGGGGTGGGTTATAGTGGCTACCACAAGAGCCTTTGGGTTGGGCAGAGGGGATGGGTTATAGTGGCTACCCCAAGAGCCTTTGGGTTGTGCAGAGGGGATGGGTTATAGTGGCTACCACAAATACTTTGGGTTGGGGAGAGGGGATGGGTTATAGTGGCTACCACAAGCGCCTTTGGGTTGGGCAGAGGGGTGGGTTATAGTGGCTACCCCAAGAGCCTTTGGGTTGGGCAGAGGGGATGGGTTATATTGGCTACCACAAGAGCTTTAGGGTTGGGCGGAGGGGATGGGTTATAGTGGCTACCACAAAGCCTTTGGGTTGGGCACAGGGGGTAGGTTATAGTGGCTACCACAAGAGCCTTTGCGTTGGGCAGAGGGGATGGGTTATAGTGGCTACCACAAGAGCCTTTGGGTTGGGCAGAGGGGATGGGTTATAGTGGCTACCACAAGAGCGTTTATAGTAGGGGATGGGTCATAGTGGCTACCACAAGAGCCTTTGGGTTGGGCAGAGGGGATGGGTTATAGTGGCTACCACAAGAGCCTTTGGGTTGGGCAGAGGGGATGGCTTATAGTGGCTACCCCAAGAGCCTTTGGGTTGGGCAGAGTGGATGGGTTATAGTGGCTACCACAAGAGCCTTTGGGTTGGGCAGAGGGGGTGGGTTATAGTGGCTACCACAAGAGTCTTTAAGTTGGGCAGAGGGGATGGGTTATAGTGGGTACCACAAATACTTTGGGTTGGGCACAGGGGGTGGGTTATAGTGGCTACCACAAGAGCCTTTGGGTTGGGCAGAGGGGATGGGTTATAGTGGCTACCCCAAGAGCCTTTAGGTTGGGCAGGGGGAATGGGTTATAGTGGCTACCACAAATACTTTGGGTTATAGTGGCTACCACAAGAGCCTTTGGGTTGGGCAGAGGGGGTGGGTTATAGTGGCTACCACAAGAGTCTTTGAGTTGGGCAGATGGGATGGGTTATAGTGGCTACCACAAGAGCCTTTGGGTTGAGCAGAGGGGATGGGTTATAGTGGCTACCACAAGGGCCTTTGGGTTGGGCAGAGGGGATGGGTTATAGTGGCTACCACAAGAGCCTTTGGGTTGGGCAGAGGGGATGGGTTATAGTGGCTACCACAAGAGTCTTTGAGTTGGGCAGATGGGATGGGTTATAGTGGCTACCACAAGGGCCTTTGGGTTGGGCAGAGGGGATGGGTTATAGTGGCTACCACAAGGGCCTTTGGGTTGGGCAGAGGGGATGGGTTATAGTGGCTACCACAAGAGCCTTTGGGTTGGGCAGAGGGGGTGGGTTATAGTGGCTACCACAAGAGTCTTTGAGTTGGGCAGATGGGATGGGTTATAGTGGTTACCACAAGAACCTTTGGGTTGGGCAGAGGGGATGGGTTATAGTGGCTACCACAAGGGCCTTTGGATTGGGCAGAGGGGATGGGTTATAGTGGCTACCACAAGAGCCTTTGTGTTGGGCAGAGGGGATGGGTTATAGTGGCTACCACAAGAGCCTTTGGGTTGGGCAGAGGGGATGGGTTATAGTGGCTACCACAAGAGTCTTTGAGTTGGGCAGAGGGGATGGGTTATAGTGGCTACCACAAGAGCCTTTGGGTTGGGCAGAGGGGATGGGTTATTGTGGCTATCACAAGACCCTTTGGGTTGGGCAGAGGGGGTGGGTTATAATGGCCACCACAAGAGCCTGTGGGCTGGACAGAGTAGATGGGTTATGGTGGCTACCACAAGAGCCTGTGGGCTGGACAGAGTAGATGGGTTATAGTGGCTACCACAAGAGCCTTTGGGTTGGGCAGAGGGGATGAGTTATAGTGGCTACCACAAGAGCCTTTGGGTTGGGCACAGGGGATGGGTTATAGTGGCTACCACAAGAGCCTTTGGGTTGGGCAGACGGGGATGGGTTATAGTGGCTACCACAAGAGTCTTTGGGTTGGGCAGAGGGGGTGGGTTATAGTGGCTACCCCAAGAGCCTTTGGGTTGGGCAGAGGGGGTGGGTTATAGTGGCTACCACAAGAGCCTTTGGGTTGGGCCGAGGGGATGGGTTATAGTGGCTACCCCAAGAGCCTTTGGGTTGGGCAGAGGGGGTGGGTTATAGTGGCCACCACAAGAGCCTGTGGGCTGGACAGAGGGGATGGGTTATAGTGGCTACCACAAAAGTCTTTGAGTTGGGCAGAGGGGATGGGTTATAGTGGCTACCATAAGAGCCTTTGGGTTGGGCAGAGGGAATGGGTTATATTGGCTACCACAAGAGCCTTTGGGTTGGGCAGAGGGGATGGGTTATAGTGGCTACCACAAAAGTCTTTGAGTTGGGCAGAGGGGATGGGTCATATTGGCTACCATAAGAGCCTTTGGGTTGGGCAGAGGGGGTGGGTTATAGTGGCTACCACAAGAGCCTTTTGGGTTGGGCAGAGGGGATGGGTTATAGTGGCTACCACAAGAGCCTTTGGGTTGGGCAGACGGGGTGGGTTATAGTGGCTACCACAAGAGCCTTTGGGTTGGACAGACGGGGTGGGTTATAGTGGCTACCACAAGAGCCTTTGGGTTGGGCAGACGGGGATGGGTTATAGTGGCTACCACAAGAGCCTTTGGGTTGGGCAGAGTAGATGGGTTATAGTGGCTACCACATGGACTTAACACCCAGGAGATAATTAATTATTAAGCTTTCTTTAAATCTGGTCCGATGGTGACAATATTGAAACTCACATAGAATCTTGAGATCGCAGCGCTGGATTTCATTGGAATGCGTCGGTCACAAAAACAAGTTTCTTTTGGTCACAGCCACGTATACTGCGTCATTGGGTATTAAATGATGTTCTTCTTTCCATGGCCGGTACCCCATGACACGTTTTCCATTTGTCAGTACCTCCTCTAACATGTAATGGCTCAAATACTCAAACTGCACATATAGCAATATGCCGCCCCAATGGATATGCTAATCTTGCTATTGTTAGCGCTAATAAATGTATGTGGTATCATATCTATCTTGATGTTAAAAGACAAAAACATATTAGACCGTGTTCTGATGACGTATTGCGCAGGAAAATCACACATTTCCGCAAGGGATATACAAGTCTGAACAAAGAATAAATTGAGAACTCCCCGCATACAATCAAAGGGGTGGATACATGATGTAAATCGGTGATTTCCCAATTAAAGCAATATGCTGACATGCGCCATCTTAGATTTTTTACATGTTAGAATCAAAACTAAAAGTATCTCAAAATTTATGATGCATATGTTCTTATATCTCATTGAGTCTGTAAACAAACATTTCAACATAAAACTGCGCGGTTTATTTATATCGCGCGCGGACGTGATAGCGAGCCGCGGTCGACATCACACACAGAATAGCGAACTGCGAACAGGCGCGCAGCGATATAAAGCCGGCCACCAACTTCTGCTCCGTTGACCAAAATGCTTCTCTCCGGATAGCCCACATGCTTTCGGGATTCAAATTCAAGACAGAATGTACTTATTTGACATGGAGAAGAGGTTGGTAATACAAAAAATTACGGAACATATTGCTTTAACGGTTATTTAGTATTAACATTTTCAGTTCACGATTAATGAAAATCCTCGATCACGACGGTCGGCTGATGTCCCATTCCACGTTCACGAAGAATTATTCTCATTCCCAGTTCACGGTGACATGAAAAGCCCATTCCCGAGTAACGGAAATACCCCTCGCCATCCGCCGGAAATGAACACAAATTTCCTCTGCCGTAGTCATGATTCCGTCTCTTCATCACACTAGCTTCCGGCAGCGGTACTAAACGAGATGTATGACAAAACGTTCCTTCAATTTTAAGATATTAAGATGCATTTTCCTGAGAGTAGATAATTCGTTTCCGTCAATGAATCTCTGCCCATGCAGATGTTTTACGTAGCGTGACGAATATGTCGCAGCCTTGCGTACGGAATATGAGCAATGTTGGGGACTTGAGTCGCGGTCTTTTGGGGAACTGGTGGGAACCAATCAAAACGCTTGACACGTAATCGATGCCAAATATCGACCCACGTGATGTGAATAAAGCCAGGGACTATGGTAACGGCTTGAGGGATGAATGGAACTGGGTCACTGTCGATGTGAAGGGTGGAGAGACCGGAGGTTACTTCAAGACAGTAAATGAAGCGCAGGGAACCGAAAAGCTATCTTACATTAAATAATTAAATTAAAATTAATAAGATAAAGTTAAAATAACGTAGTATTATCATGACGGTTAGGAACTAAGTTGGGGTTTTAGGCTCAGGGAGGGTGTGTTTGTGTGTGTGGGGAGTGGAGGGCACATGTTTCTCATCTCAATTGCGATTTTGAAAATTTTCACCAATCTCTTTCACAGTAGAGAGCAGCTAAGGGAATGGGGGGGGGGGGGGAGGGGCGGTCACTTACAATTACGATGACCAGCACATGCGATAACCTTGGACCCATTGCTCATTGAAATCGCTGCAAAAACGATTCCTGTTGAGGAGATACCGCAGTAGCGGTATCTCCTCAACTGGCTATCAGCTATTTCAGGGAACTTTTCGTGACCTTAAGATGCGTAGCGCACCGGCCAAGCAACTATTACAAGATCCCACGTGACTACAAATAGCCGCGTGTACCGCTTGGGCGGTGAAGCCTCGAAGGTCAAGGTTCCGGACTCCAAGGTCTTCAGCTTCTGTAATAGTTTGCCAGCCCGCAAATTGTCCAGATTGATCAATTTAGCGACGCTTTTTTCTAGACCCACCGAATCTGCAACAGGCGTGCTAAAGCTTTCAGCTAAGTGTAGTGAACGGGAGGTTCCAAAACTGGACTGCATGAGTGGTAACAAAGTAGGACAATAATATTCAATAATATCATGTTTATACCATGGCCACTTGGGGGATCCAGGGTGATGAACTGAAATATGTATGATTAACTTAACCCGATTCGGTGGCAGGGTCTGTGTTGCCATGACAACCAGACCTCAGAAGATGTGCGGCCACGCTGGAAGTAGGCTAGTTTGGCACACGTGACTCCCGCCACTCCAAGGTCAACTGAAGGTGACTATTGTATGCACGCCATGCCGGATATCCTTGATGAAACAGGAAGCCGACGAAGCAATCCATCACTTAAATACAGATATCCAGTAGCTTTGCCCTGAGCGAAATCCCTTTTTTTTTAACAAACGACCGCTCTCTCGAGATACCAAAGAATGCCGACCCCTTTCCGGTCACTCCATTGCTTTCACCGTCACCACCCTGTGTTATTGTGGCTGGATACTAAGAATAGAAATAAGCAAAAATCTAGTGACTGGAGAAACCGGACCAAGGCAACGAGACACCACCAAGAGGCAACATAATGGCTTACAGTCTCACGAGATTTCTGTAAAGTCGATCTAGTTGACGTGTGCTGGGACCGTATTGGTAGTCCCCTCGCAGCTTAGGCGTAAAATGTGACAGGTCTATCACATGGCATCTGACAAAATGACGGTCTTTCACACGGCATCTGACAAAGCGACGGTCTATCACATGGCATCTGACAAAGTGACCGTCTATCACACGGCATCTGACAAAGTCACGGTCTATCACATGGCATCTGACAAAGTGACGGTCTATCAAATGACATCTGACAAAATGACGGTCTATTACATGGCATCTGACAAAGTGACGATCTATGACAAGGCATCTGACAAAGTCACGGTCTATCACAAGGCATCTGACAAAGTGACGGTCTAACACTAGGCATCTGACAAAGTGACGGTCTAACACTAGGCATCTGACAAAGTGACGGTCTATCACATGGCATCTGACAAATTGACGGTCTATCACATGGCATCTGACAAAGTGACATTCTATCACATGGCATCTGACAAAGTGACGGTCTATCACAAGGCATCTGAAAAAGTGACGGTCTAACACTAGGCATCTGACAAAGTGACGGTCTAACACTGGGCATCTGACAAAGTGACGGTCTATCACATGGCATCTGAAAAAGTGACGGTCTATCACATGGCATATGACAAAGTGACGGTCTATCACATGGCATCTGACAAAGTGACGGTCTATCAAATGACATCTGACAAAATGACGGTCTATTATATGGCATCTGACAAAGTGACGATCTATGACAAGGCATCTGACAAAGTGACGGTCTATCACATGGCATTTGACAAAGTGACATTCTATCACATGGCATCTGACAAAGTGACGGTCTATCACAAGGCATCTGACAAAGTGACGGGCTAACACTAGGCATCTGACAAAGTGACGGTCTAACACTAGGCATCTGACAAAGTGACGGTCTATCACATGGCATCTGACAAAGTGACGGTCTATCACATGGCATCTGACAAAGTGACATTCTATCACATGGCATCTGACAAAGTGACGGCCTATCACAAGGCATCTGACAAAGTGACGGTCAAACACTAGGCATCTGACAAAGTGACGGTCTAACACTAGGCATCTGACAAAGTGACGGTCAATCATATGGCATCTGAAAAAGTGACGGTCTATCACATGGCATCTGACAAAGTGACGGTCTATCACAAGGCATCTGACAAAGTGACGGTCTAACACTAGGCATCTGACAAAGTGACGGTCTAACACTAGGCATCTGACAAAGTGACGGTCTATCACATGGCATCTGACAAAGTGACGGTCAAACACTAGGCATCTGACAAAGTGACGGTCTAACACTAGGCATCTGACAAAGTGACGGTCAATCACATGGCATCTGAAAAAGTGACGGTCTATCACATGGCATCTGACAAAGTGACGGTCTATCACAAGGCATCTGACAAAGTGACGGTCTAACACTAGGCATCTGACAAAGTGACGGTCTAACACTAGGCATCTGACAAAGTGACGGTCTAACACTAGGCATCTGACAAAGTGACGGTCTATCACATGGCATCTGACAAAGTGACGGTCTATCACATGGCATCTGACAAAGTGACATTCTATCACATGGCATCTGACAAAGTGACAGTCGATCACAAGGCATCTGGAAAAGTGACATTCTATCACATGGCATCTGACAAAGTGACGGTCTAACACTAGGCATCTGACAAAGTGACGGTCTAACACTAGGCATCTGACAAAGTGACGGTCTATCACATGGCATCTGACAAAGTGACGGTCTATAACACGGCATCTGACAAAGTGACGGTCTAACACTAGGCATCTGACAAAGTGACGGTCTATCACATGGCATCTGACAATATGACATTCTATCACATGGCATCTGACAAAGTGACGGCCTATCACAAGGCATCTGACAAAGTGACGGTCAAACACTAGGCATCTGACAAAGTGACGGTCTAACACTAGGCATCTGACAAAGTGACGGTCAATCACATGGCATCTGAAAAAGTGACGGTCTATCACATGGCATCTGACAAAGTGACGGTCTATCACAAGGCATCTGACAAAGTGACGGTCTAACACTAGGCATCTGACAAAGTGACGGTCTAACACTAGGCATCTGACAAAGTGACGGTCTATCACATGGCATCTGACAAAGTGACGGTCTATCACATGGCATCTGGAAAAGTGACATTCTATCACATGGCATCTGACAAAGTGACGGTCTAACACTAGGCATCTGTCAAAGTGACGGTCTAACACTAGGCATCTGACAAAGTGACGGTCTATCACATGGCATCTGACAAAGTGACGGTCTATCACAAGGCATCTGACAAAGTGACGGTCTAACACTAGGCATCTGACAAAGTGACGGTCTATCACATGGCATCTGACAAAGTGACGGTCTATCACATGGCATCTGACAAAGTGACATTCTATCACATGGCATCTGACAAAGTGACGGTCTATCACAAGGCATCTGACAAAGTGACGGTCTAACACTAGGCATCTGACAAAGTGACGGTCTATCACATGGCATCTGAAAAAGTGACGGTCTATCACATGGCATCTGACAAAGTGACGGTCTATCACATGGCATATGACAAAGTGATGGTCTATCACAAGGCATCTGACAAACTTACGGTCTATCACATGGCATCTGACAAAGTGACGGTCTAACACTAGGCATCTGACAAAGTGACGGTCTATCACATGGCATCTGACAAAGTGACGGTCTATCACAAGGCATCTGACAAAGTGACGGTCTAACACTAGGCATCTGACAAAGTGACGGTCTATCACATGGCATCTGACAAAGTGACGGTCTATCACATGGCATCTGACAAAGTGACATTCTATCACATGGCATCTGACAAAGTGACGGTCTATCACAAGGCATCTGACAAAGTGACGGTCTATCACATGGCATCTGAAAAAGTGACGGTCTATCACATGGCATCTGACAAAGTGACGGTCTATCACTAGGCATCTGACAAAGTGACGGTCTATCACATGGCATCTGAAAAAGTGACGGTCTATCACATGGCATCTGACAAAGTGACGGTCTATCACATGGCATATGACAAAGTGATGGTCTATCACAAGGCATCTGACAAACTTACGGTCTATCACATGGCATCTGACAAAGTGACAGTCTAACACTAGACATCTGACAAAGTGACGGTCTATAACTAGGCATCTGGCAAAGTGACGGTCTAACAATAGGCATTTGACAAAGTGACGGTCTATCACTGGGCATCTGACAAAGTGACGGCTTGGACTATGAACATGTTTTACGTAAATTTCCAATCAAACAGACAAGTTATGATCTTTCAAGTTTGTTGAATAAACAGTTTCTGTTTTGCGTCTTGAAAACGGTCCCTCCAAATTAATTTAGTTTTTCGAAGCGTCCAATCAAGCACGTATTCATAATCATGCATTCTTTTGTCGAAAGTTATAGCCATGCCATTCCTATTTGTGATGTATTTATTATACATAACCCGTGCGTGTTTTCATGCAGTACAATTATTATGTTTCTGAACTTGTATCTGTTAATTGATTTTTCCGTTAAACATTCTTGGTAAAGGCAAGAAAATTCGCATAGCGTTAAATCGGATTAATCCTGGTCCTGTCTCCTTGACTGTTGTGCTTGTGGAGACTATGGGCCAGAC
Source organism: Arenicola marina (assembly GCA_964019135.1). Classification (NCBI taxonomy): domain Eukaryota; kingdom Metazoa; phylum Annelida; class Polychaeta; family Arenicolidae; genus Arenicola; species Arenicola marina. Next base: position 22,693,300 of record OZ025263.1, read on the forward strand.
AGTTTGTTGCATCCTTAAGAAAGTCCAAATTCCATAGAATGGAAGCAAAATGTTCATGTTGTCGTGGCTGCCATAGTTTTTGTTGAAACAAATAAGGCTGAGTGACCAACGCGCACATCTTGTTGACGTCACCTCATCGGTAGCCACGGTGGGCGGTTATCAGGGAACTAAACATCGAAAATAAATAAATACTCCGACCGTCGCTGGTTTCACACAACGCCAAGGTCGGTAACGGAAGCACGGGACATTCCTTCCCACTTACCCTTTCACCCATGTCTTTCACACTTTAGCTACCTCAATTCATCCCCCCTGCCCCCCCCCCCCCCCCCTCCCTCAATTCACCCGCCGCCAAGTCCACGGCTTCCGTCCATTCCAGACCTCCCGAGTAGCATTTGGATAAGTGTTCTGGATACAATACCTTGACTTCCCATGCTTGAGGCTGCCCGATGCTTCCATTCCCACTGGCTCCAGGCTCCAGATTCGGCCAAGTGGCTGTGGCTCCAGACTAGAACGAGGCTGTAAGTGGACAACTGGTCGCCATATACACACCTGGATACGAGCCGCCATCAGCAGCACGTGACTTAAGCCCTTTCAATCGGCTGACCATCATTGGAGGCGAGCCTTGTATGTAGGCTTCAATGCATGTTTTTTTTCTATTTTGAAGCATGTCATTCCCTGCGGCAGAACGCCATGTTGACTTTTATCACAGTCTTCAAGGCATGTTCCCATGCATTCGCCAGATGGCGCAATGCATTAATCGCTTACGCCCCACAGTGACGCCATCAGTCTCTAGCTCTTGCCCTTAAGGAATTTTAGTACATTACAAATTATTATGAAGCATAAATAATATATCTTCAATCACTACACCGCGCGTCTTTTGACCGGATCGCCTTATTGCAATCACCCATAATTGCTTACTCAACGTCCATGCTGCCAGTGATAGCGGGTGGCTCTATGGCGCTGTGTGGTGTACTAACACAACGTCCATGGTACCACGGATTGCGGGTGGCTCTATGGCGCTGTGTGGTGTACTAACACAACGTCCATGGTACCACGGATTGCGGGTGGCTCTATGGCGCTGTGTGGTATTTTAATGCAACGTCCAAGCTACAAGGGCTGGCTCTATGGCTCTGCTTGGAGTATTATCCTTGTTGATATCAAATAGCCGAGTGGACAATGACCCCGCAAAAAGGGCGCAAGTGGTCGCAGATCCGTTACAAACAGAAACATTACTTATCATTTTACCAACAATTCTCTCTCCTAGCCATATCGGCGGCCGCATCTAGAGGTATTCGCATGCAAGGACGCTATACTCTCATGTCAGCCATGTGAAGAATGCTAATATATTAGCACTAAGGGGCATCAGTATACCGCCACACTCAGACCCTTGTAAGGCCTGCTCGGTCGGATGTGTTCACGCCCACACAACGTCCCAGTATGTTGATAAAGAAAAGCCTGACAACTGGTTACTTAGCGGAGAACATACGTTTACTTAAATTTCGCGAGACCCGCCCCAGTTTACGTAAACACGACGTCTGTTTATTGGGCGTATGTTTGTGGAGCCTTTACTTGCCAAAGCCGGAGAAAAGAGTGCCTCTCACAGCCCTCAGCCGGGAAAAATACAAAATATCAGTGTATAGTCCGTATGCGTGTGGGATTGGTGGAATTAAAGGTCGAGTAAATTCATTATTCAATGGCGAACATGCCATTGCGGTTATTGTGTGGGAACCAACAAATGAATCTATAACATATGAATTTGAACATATAAACACAGGGACACATGACACATGCACATTGTAACTAACACATGACACATACACATTGTAACTAACACATGATACATCACACATACACATTGTAACTAACACATGATACATCACACATACACATTGTAACTAACACATGACACATCACACATACACATTGTAACTAACACATGATACATCACACATACACATTGTAATAACACATGATACATCACACATACACATTGTAATAACACATAATAGTAACACGTAAACATTCAGACGTCCAGTAAATCAAACCAGTTTATGTAAAGTAGCTGTTTAGCATGCATGTTATCATGCTTAAACTTCTAACAACCAGTGTTTCCGTGATCGACGACTAGACCATTTGTTCGCTTGGTAGGGTGCGGATAACGTGCCAGCATTAATGGGGTGATTGGGAACATATCAGCTAGCTGTATAAGCCATACCAATCCACAGTAATCGGCCATTAAGACGGTGCATTGCGTACATACCAGTGCGCTAAAAGCCCTAGAGCTTCATTTGATTCGCCATCAAGTCCCCCTCAAAATACAGGATTCTCAATTTTCTACCAATGATAGCAATGCAGCGATTTGCTTGGCATGGCTACCCCCTCTTCATATAATGGCAATGGGCATTGCCCGTGTGAATTCTTTATGGGGTTTTTCACACAATTGACCATTACAGCACTTCTCGACGATGGGCCAGCCTCTCTTAATAAGTGGATTTAGATGCGTTGTCATGGCCGAGCATGGCGCTAAAAGACCCGAACCGGCCTGGCTTGCTGAGAGCGCCATCTCTCGGGATGTTAGGACGCCAACCAGCTGAGCATATATATACGCGTGTCGTGTATACAATGAACGGTAAAGGCAAGTAATTGCAATTGGTGTTGGCAAACATGTTGCAAAACATGCTACTTCCCACCTAGCATTGATCGGGATTCATCAATTTATATCTGTAGCTTTTTCTTCACATGGTTCTTTAGATATGTTCCATGGCTATGGCTCGTTCGGTAAAGGGTACATTGGAACCTGTAATCTGATCCCATTGTCCTGGTCGGTAGTTCCCGGGGAACATTCTGTCTGGGGTGTGGGGCGGGCGGTCGCCGTATTTAGATCAATACAAGCCAACCACGGACCGACTATAATGGACCACGTGCAGAAACAAGAATGTGGCCAATTGTGGAAGCACCCAAAGCCAACGGGCGTGGCGACAGTGGCGAACACAGACAGTGACATAGTAACAACAACGGTATAAATATACCCCCCGAGTGACACCGCACACGTGAAGAAATACAGCCTGCAAGGCAATAGAGATATCACGCAGAACAATGAGTAAATTTAATAGCAAGACGCGATAAATTCACACGAAGAGGAACAACAAACGACACGTGGCAATCAAATTTACATCATAGAACCATGAAGAAGGTAAACAGTATAACCCTAAAAACGTTAAAGCAAAAATAAAAAAGCAATAATCTAACGAGGTGGGGAAATAAAACCAACAGTTTGTAACAACCAAGAAGAAGCAAATAATTGGGACATGTAAGGTCATTGAACTCACGGGTATTCGTGCCTCCTACATTAGAGTTCACTTTACAGTTAATTTACAGCTCAGTTTATAGTTTTTTATAGCTCACTTTACAGTCAATTTGCCGCTCACTTTACAGCCAATTTGCCGCTCACTTTTAGCCCATATCACCCCCACCGTTGCTAAGGGCAGCAAAGTGTGAGAGCGGGTTTTATACGCTCGACCTGGCCAAGTAGCGGTTTGTCCCATTATGGTAACAAAGGCAGTGCTGGTAGTCACGTATACATGGCAAGCCGGGAATAATAGATGAGGGTGGTGACAACAAGGGCGTGGCACTAACTCTTCGCCGAAAAAGAGACATATCGGCTCTTTTTTTCCTGGTTCTGTTTCTGTTTCACAATGGTATCGCATAGACACGCATAATGGGGGAAGATCATGGTTGTTCCCAGCCAGGGGGGCGATAGAATCTCGCGAGGTAATCAATGGCGAAGGTGTCTGTGTAATGCTGGGTTTGGCCACGTGAATCCCACCAATCACGACCACAGTGCGAGTGTGTCAGCTTCTTGTTGTCATGTTGTCAAGGAGCCTTGGACAAGGGGTGGTGGGAAGGAGGTTTAGAGCAATGGGCGGTGGGGTGGAGGTTTAGGGCAAGGGGTGGCGGGGAGGAGGTTTAGGGCAAGGTGGGGGGGGGGGTCGGGTAAGGGGTAGTAGGGAGGAGGTTTAGGGCAAGGAGAGGTTTAGGGGAAAGGGTGGTGGGGAGAAGGTTTAGGACAATGGGTGGTGGGGTGGAGATTTAGGGCAAGAGGTGGTGGGAAGGAGCCTTAGACAAGCGGTCGTTGGAACGAGGTTTAGGGCAAGGGGTGATGGGTAGGAGGCTTAGAACAAGGGGTGGTCGGGAGAAGGTTTAGTGCAATGGGAGATATTTTCCTTGATGGTGCAAGGTTTCATAATTCTTCCAATTTGTCTATCAAGGAGTGCCACAACGGCAACTAGGAACCTGCCTTGTTGTCTATCAAAGCCCAGCCGGTCGGTATATACGAGAGTATGAAAGGCAGCTTATACAGTGCACAAGTACAAGTGTAGGGTTCATTTATTTTCCTAAATGTGCATGTTTAACAACAGCAAATGGTGGATGTAAAGTTAACATAATTTTGACATTTAGGATAGTTGACCCGAGCTATGACTCTGTCATCGTCGCTGTCACCTAACCCACAGAGATGTGATTTGTAATAACCTTTAATAACAAAGTAGAAAAAACCTCACTAAAATACACATTTAAGATGGGGAGAGGACTCGGAAGAGCAGTCAGATTACAGGGCTCAACAACCCGGGAGTGAGGTGGGGGGTGAACTGTTAACCAAACCTGTCTGCAGTCGAGTACGATATCACTGGCAGGGAGGGCCGTGCAGGGGGAGGGGGGGGGGGGCTCCCTGCCCTGAGGTCGGGGGATCAGGACGGTCTTCCCGACACTGACTAATCGGAATCAGAATTATTTATTTGGCCAATTACATACCAGGTAATCACACAAAAAGATATAAAACCTGGGCGGGTGCCTCACGCCATTATAAAGCCTGGGCGGGTGCCTCACGCCATTATAAAGCCTGGGCGGGTGCCTCACGCCATTATAAAACCTGGGCGGGTGCCTCACGCCATTATAAAACCTGGGCGGGTGCCTTACGCCATTATAAAGCCTGGGCGGGTGCCTCACGCCATTATAAAGCCTGGGCGGGTGCCTCACGCCATTATAAAACCTGGGCGGGTGCCTCACGCCATTATAAAAGCTGGGCGGGTGCCTCACGTCATTATATAGCCTGGGCGGGTGCCTCACGCCATTATAAATCCTGGGCGGGTGCCTCACGCCATTATAAAGCCTGGGCGGGTGCCTCACGCCATTATAAAACCTGGGCGGGTGCCTCACGCCATTATAAAACCTGGGCGGGTGCCTCACGCCATTATAAAACCTGGGCGGGTGCCTCACGTCATTATATAGCCTGGGCGGGTGCCTCACGCCATTATAAAACCTGGGCGGGTGCCTCACGCCATTATAAAACCTGGGCGGGTGCCTCACGTCATTATATAGCCTGGGCGGGTGCCTCACGCCATTATAAAGCCTGGGCGGGTGCCTCACGCCATTATAAAACCTGGGCGGGTGCCTCACGCCATTATGTCACCCCCCAGTTGGTTGGCTGGTTGTATATTCAGGACCCTTTAACTTGGGGTCATATCGCGTCAATGGGAGAAGGAAGGGAGAGTAGAGCCATGCCCCCGGGGTAACCCCCTACTATTTGCAAAGAAGGACATGGTATCTTTATCCTGCGACCACATAGACATGGCCACAGCGGGGCTAGAACCACCGATCCACGTGCTTTCCGTTGGTCAGAGCACTCAAGGCGAGCGCTCTAAACCATTGAACCACTGGGCCGGTCCCCGACCCCATTGGAGCGAAGCTGCCACGCAGCTGGGTGGAAATGTCTGTGTAAGAAGACGGATTTATTTACTCTACATTCACCTACGTGCCCAGAAGCAGAGCATTGCAGAAATTTAGGCCATGACCTTCTCACCCAAGCCATGACCTTCTCACCCAAGCCATGACTTTCTCACCATCTCATCTCTCTCCGATTCAAAGGGCGTTTCATACTTATGGCATCATGTGTCTAAATACCGAAATAAGAACAAAACCAAAAGCCCATTATATCAGTCAACAAGTTCCATCCACGTTGGCTGATCACGTTTGACCTTGACCTTTGGACTTTTCTGCGGGACTACCCTAAGTGATATAAACCCAACACCCGGAAGTGAGCCGTCAAGTGACCAATCAGAGCTAACGGCTCGTGTCGCTGGGAACGTATCAGGTTGACAGTGTTATTGTACAGCGAGTGGGAAAGTGGGACAGATGGGGGGGGGGGGTAATCTAGATCTGTCAACCCGGATAATCCGACCCCGGCTACTCAGTCAAGTGCTCCTTCATTCGCTTCATTACTACAGCCTTCATTACAATTTCTCACTGACCTCTGCATCAGTCCGCTTGTCCATGACTTACTTACGTTACTGGACCGTGCAGCAAAAGTTCTCGGAATATTGGTAGATCTCAGAATATTGGGTAGGTCTCAGAATATTGGCTAGGTCTCAGAATATTGGTAGAATCTCAGAATATTGGCTAGGTCTCAGAATTTTGGCTAGGTCTCAGAATATTGGCTAGGTCTCAGAATATTGGCTAGGTCTCAGAATATTGGCTAGGTCTCAGAATATTGGCTAGGTCTCAGAATTTTGGCTAGGTCTCAGAATATTGGGTAGGTCTCAGAATATTGACTAGGTCTCAGAATATTGGCTAGGTCTCAGAATATTGGCTGGGTCTCAGAATATTGGGTAGGTCTCAGAATATTGACTAGGCCTCAGAATATTGGGTAGGTCTCAGAATATTGGCTAGGTCTCAGAATATTGACTAGGTCTCAGAATATTGGGTAGGTCTCAGAATTTTGGCTAGGTCTCAGAATATTGGCTAGGTCTCAGAATATTGGCTAGGTCTCAGAATATTGGCTAGATCTCAGAATATTGGCTAGGTCTCAGAATTTTGGCTAGGTCTCAGAATATTGGGTAGGTCTCAGAATATTGACTAGGTCTCAGAATATTGGCTAGGTCTCAGAATATTGGCTAGGTCTCAGAATATTGGCTAGGTCTCAGAATATTGGCTAGATCTCAGAATATTGGCTAGGTCTCAGAATATTGGCTAGGTCTCAGAATATTGGGTAGATCTCAGAATATTGGCTAGGTCTCAGAATATTGGCTAGGTCTCAGAATATTGGCTAGATCTCAGAATATTGGCTAGATCTCAGAATATTGGGTAGGTCTCAGAATATTGGCTAGATCTCAGAATATTGGCTAGGTCTCAGAATATTGGGTAGGTCTCAGAATTTTGGCTAGGTCTCAGAATTTTGGCTAGGTCTCAGAATATTGGGTAGGTCTCAGAATATTGACTAGGTCTCAGAATATTGGCTAGGTCTCAGAATATTGGCTAGGTCTCAGAATATTGGCTAGGTCTCAGAATATTGGCTAGATCTCAGAATATTGGCTAGGTCTCAGAATATTGGCTAGGTCTCAGAATATTGGGTAGATCTCAGAATATTGGCTAGGTCTCAGAATATTGGCTAGGTCTCAGAATATTGGCTAGGTCTCAGAATATTGACTAGGTCTCAGAATATTGGGTAGGTCTCAGAATATTGGCTAGATCTCAGAATATTGGCTAGGTCTCAGAATATTGGCTAGGTCTCAGAATATTGGCTAGATCTCAGAATATTGGCTAGATCTCAGAATATTGGGTAGGTCTCAGAATATTGGCTAGATCTCAGAATATTGGCTAGGTCTCAGAATATTGGGTAGGTCTCAGAATATTGGCTAGATCTCAGAATATTGACTAGGTCTCAGAATATTGGGTAGGTCTCAGAATATTGGCTGGGTCTCAGAATATTGGCTAGATCTCAGAATATTGGCTAGGTCTCAGAATATTGGGTAGGTCTCAGAATATTGGGTATGTCTGAGGGGCGGATCCATGAGAGATTGGCGGGTGCTTGAAAATAGGCAAAAAAGGCACGTGCGCCTCCTGTCTCTGACGAAGAGGGCAGAGGGGGCCAATCAGTCTTTCCGCACATCCTTACCAAGCACCCGATGGGTGACCGATGGGTTTATCAGTGGATCCGTGCCTGCATAGTACTGATATTAATGCGCCCCCCCCCCCCCACCCCTGGATCTAGACATTGAGATCCCGACTCTGTCTGCAGCCAAAACGGTCATATATTCCCTGTAACATGAAGGAATTTAAACAAACGAAGAATTGTACTATTTCAAACAGCATTTTTCACTGGATGGAATAGTCATCGGCACGGCTGCACAATAGCTTGCATTACAATAGCTTGCATGACCATAGCTTGAATGAAACCTTCTGTGCCGTTCCATCAGAAATCATAAGGCACCCATGCGAGTTTCTCACCTATTTTCCACTATGCCGGCCTCGCAGTTTCATTAGAACTGTATTTGACTTGCAGGGACTTTGGTTAGTAAACTTCCTTTCTTCCTTTGAGGAATGAGTGGGAACAATTTCTGGTGCGAATTGGACAGACCTTTTAACATTGTCAAACTAGCCTCTGAGACCCTATACGACCCCTTATGGACGTAATACCCCCTCCCCACCCCTTACCCTGCCCTCCCGACTCAATTAACCCCCTTTCCTTCGATCCCGCCATCAACAGGCCTCCGATATCATAACAATGCACAATCAAAATGTAACTTGTATTCTCCATTCTCCCTATATTATCAGACCATCATATGTCTATTTCTCATTTAATTATCTATATTGACATCAAGATGTACCCTTTGACAATCGTTATATGTTGGCATGTATCAGTTGTTGACTTTGGGATAAATAAACACAAATGCCAAAGACGAACTGATAAAAAAGGGCCCCAGGGACGCGTGGGGTAAGAACCCGCAACCGGTTGGTCTGCGGTCGCCACACTTCCCCCTCGCACCTCCCCCCTCCCCGCGACCCCCCCCCCCCCCACGTCTTACCCACCAACACCCGACACACGTAGGCGCAGACACCTCACCGGTTCATCAGATTGCCGTGCGATGATAACATGTACCGATACATGGCGGCCAAACCATGAGTGTGAACCGTAACGTGGCGCCACCTAGCGAGTGTAATAGAGAGCGAGTGCAACTTTGCCGCACAGTTCATTCTTGCCGATGTAGCAAACATCCGCAAAGATTGGCCAACAACAAGTGTGAATCCATTGGGGTTGGGGAAGGGGGATCCAGGGGGTCGGGACCCCCAATTTTTGAGGAAGAATGCCGTTTTTCAATGCAAAATTTAGGTCATGTGAGGCGTGGTCCGCGCATTTTTGAAGAAAAATGCTGTTTGAGGCGGCATGCCCCCACCCCCGAGTCGTCAAAAAATTGGTGGATCCTCCGGTTGCAATCTCTTTTGGAGCCTGCCTCACAGGTCGCAATTTTGGAGCCCCCCTTTTCAAATTCCTGGATCCGCCCTGCACTACCGTAGTATCTCACTAAGTTAGACATTTGACATTATTAAGACATATTTTGCCCACGTGAGTCCGGTTGGAAATTGGGAGGGGCGGCGGGGGGCGGGGGGGGGGGGTGTTGAGGGGGTTTGAAATCTCCCCATTGCGAGCGAGAAAACGTTTTGGTGCAAATTATGATCCCGTATTTGGTGTGATTGACCGTACTCTTGTCTCCTACTTTTGTGCAAAAACGCCACCTCCCCAGTAGGGGTCTGGAAGGGGGAGCCACCTTCTTTCGGTTTTCTGTTCATGGTGAAGTGACATTTTTTAGACACTGGTTATCAGGGGCGGATCCCAGAATTTTAAAAGCGAGGGCCCACACTTGCGACCGGATGGAGGGGGGGTGGGGGGGTGGTTGAACAAAAATGCGACCCCCCCCCCCATGGATCCGCCCTTGGTTATGGGGTTTGAATTCCTAGGAATTACATATGTATGATAAACGAAGCTGAGTGACAAAATGATTCAGTTCATGTGAGTATGAAGGATTTGGATATAGGCGGGGCAAGCACATCGATCTGTTTGGTGGTTGACTCCCAAAAACACACTGAGGATGGGGGGATGGGGAGTGGACACCCATTGGGCAGCATGGGCGGCACAATCTGACCCCTTAAAAAGTATCACCAGTGGTATAACCAGTCGTATAATCAGTGGTATAACCAGTGGTATAAACAGTCGTATAACCAGTCGTATAACCAGTTGTATAACCAGTCGCATAACCAGTGGTATAACAAGTGGTATAACCAGTCGTATAACCAGTGGTATAACCAGTGGTATAACCAGTAGTATGAATGGTATAACCAGTGGTATACCCAGTGGTATAACCAGTGGTATAATCAGTGGTATACCCAGTGGTATAACCAGTGGTATAACCAGTGGTATACCCAGTGGTATAACCAGTGGTATAACCAGTGGTATAACCAGTGGTATAACCAGTAGTATAACCAGTGGTATAACCAGTGGTAACGTGCAGTGCACCAACAAGTCTACAAGCGATTGCAATTACATTAATTGGAGGCTAACTATCAGTAAGTTATAGTACACTTGCATAGAGGAATGAGTGGGAACAATTTCTTCTGCGAATTAGACAGACATTTTAACATTGTCAAACTAGCCTCTGAGACCCTATACGACCCCTTATGGACGTAATACACACCTCCCCTACCCGCCCGACTCAGCTAACCCCCTTTGCTTCAATCCCGCCCTCAACAGGCCTTCGATATAATAAAAATTCACAGTAAAAAACTAACTTGTATTCCCAATTATAAGTGTTTACTTACAGGTATATCATCAAACCACCACATGTTTATTTCTCATTTAATCTTCTCTATTGACATCTAAATGTACCCTTTGACAATCGTTATATGTTGTCATGTATTCGTTGTTGACTTTGGGATGAATAAACACAAATCACGAAATGATAAAAAAGGGCACGCGTGGGGTATGAACCAGCGACCTGGTTGATCTGTGGCGGCCGGGTGTGTCGGTATGAACCAGCGACCTGGTTGGTCTGTGGCGGCTGGGTGTGTCGGTATGAACCAGTGACCTGGTTGGTCTGTGGCGGCCGGGTGTGTCGCCCAGGGTGTCGCCCATCACTCCATATTTCACATCCGTTATGCGCCCTAAGCATCTAAATTTGGGCTGTTTGACACCCCTCCCCTTCCCCCTGCCCCCTCCCCCTCCCCTCGACCCCCCCCCCCCACCCGCCCACCCTCTCACACCGCCCACCCTCTCACACCGCCCACCCTCTCACACCGCCACATGGCGGCCAAACCATGACTGACCGTAACGTGGCGCCACCTACCAAGTGTAATAGGCAGCGAGTGTAACTTTTGCAGCACTGTTTATTCTGCCCTATATAGCAACATCTGCAAAGATTGGCTCACTACCGAGGTCTGTTAACTTATCTCACTAACTTAAAAAAGTTAGACCTTTCACAATATTAAGACATAGTTTGCGTTGTGTTGAGGGGGGTTAACATCTCCCCTTTGTGAGCGTGAAACTTTTGGTGCAAATTATGATCCCGTATTTGGTGTAGCCGACCATACTCTTTGGGCAAGAAAGCCAGTTCCCCAGCAGCTCCCAGTGGCGAACTGTTCGGAGAGCCAAATCCCACCGTAATTGTGCCACGTTTTCCAAGAGATCTGGATCCGCCCTTCTTTGACCTTCTTTCGGTTCTCTGCTCATGGTGAAGTGACATTTTTCAGACACTGGTTATGGGGTTGGCTAGGTTTTAATGTCGAGAAATTAAATATGTATGATATCCGAAGCTGAGAGTGACAAAACGATTCAGTTCATGTGAGCATCATGGATTTGGATTTAGTCCGGGCACGAACATTAATAATTTTTCCCCTTCCCCTCCACTTGAAAAGGTCCAAATTGACCCCCCCCCCCACCACCTCCCCTGGTTGCCTTATTATTGTAAGGGTGTGGGGCTGCCTTTCAAGCTGTAAAAACCCTATTTTCATCCGTTTCTCTCGGTTGGAGGAACTAATCTATATTCTGAGCCGTGATTAGCCGCCTCCGTTACCACAATAGAGATGGATGGAACACCGTTATTACGTATCTGATTATTTGATGTCTGAGACTGCGGCAAGGTAAATTTCAATGTATAGTGTCAAGAGAGGGTCTATGAATCGGAAAACAAGGGGGGGGGGGTGGGGTGGGGAGCGGACACAGGTTGGGCGGCATGGACAATCTGACCACTTAAAAGGAGGGGTATGACCAGTGGTAACCAGTGATAACTAGTTAGCCGGAGGAGGAGGGTGGGGTGATGGGGGGGGGGGTGTCTTTATCCCCCACTGAGTTAAGCTCTCCCTGCTTTGCGTAACAGATGAGTAAGTCCTGACATGTCAGCGGTAAGTTGGGTTCCACAACAGCTAAACTTATTCATCTACACCAAACGGGCTTTCATTTCACTATTTTTCACGAGTGTGTAAGGTTTATATGAATAAACACGTGGTGCTGAAAGGTATACACGTGGACCAGGTTATGGTTAGGGTATACCTTAGGTGACGTGTTGTTCTACGATCCATTACAATGACATTAATTGGACGTTAACTATCAGTAAGCAGGATAAGCAGTGGGGGTGGGTGTGACGGGAGGGGGTGGAAGTGATGCCAGCCTCCGTTCTCCTCTCACGCGCATACACACATCGCAGACATGTGATCGAAATCGACAAACAAAAAGCACGTCATTGTAGGCGAACAAAGATTAAGCGTCTAAGTTAAATTAAACACGTTTCAGTATAATAGTATTCATAACCATTATATATTCTTTTATATGTATGGTTCACTATTAAACACATACATCATATTTAGGCATCACAATTGATCATTGTTAATGAAAGTCACAAGATGTAACAGTATGACACAAGATTATCGAACCGTTTTCTTGTATCTGGAGTCGAAAGGAAAAACCTTATTGCGACAGACGTCGCCAAATGGCCGTCCCTACGCCCTGTAACGGTTTAAACGGTTTAAACAGAAGGACAAAATACAATTTTACCCATTAAATTGCGGAGCGTCTCCTACGGGAAGCCGATCAGATTTGTGTGAGGAAAAGGATTTGTGTTTTTCTTGTATTATTAGATTGGCCTGCTTGCTCCCAGGAACAGACAGGAAGTGCGGTGTCTTGGTTTTGGCAATGAAGTCAGGCAGAAAAGGAACCATATCACTTCTATGCCCATTGATAACTTGGTACCTGCTTAAGATGAGGTGATGTAAGCTAATATTCGCTAAATATATACCTTCAAATAGGAATGCAAGTTATGCAACTTTCGCGAAAACACGCATAAATATATTGCAAAAATCAAAGTCAGACAGAAAAAAATCGAAGTCAGACATCGAGGGAACCAGACAACACCTCGTTGATCAGTGAAATACCTGCTTGACATAGATAATTGTGGATCGTCGGCTTGCTCAGATCTTCCACTGGTAAGAGGATAATTGTATTTTAATTATGTATGACTAATGGGCTTCCGTGGAGCGCTTTGTTCGATAATGATCGGTCATATACATGATTTCAGTGTTTAGCTAAGACCGCCAAGAGTGAGTGTGTAGCCCAGAACACTGTCGTACACATCGGGGGGGGGGGGTCGTCTGTACATTACTTAGTGAGACAGAACTATGTAATTGTTGTTCACTGGATCTGCTAACTATAATTTCTTTAGGTCAGGACAGGCATACCGCCCGGTATATCCAACATGTGTGAACTTATCTGGTAGAGATTTGTCCTTTGTGGGTGTTGTTTTTGTGATTTTTGTGTGATTTGTTTTGCTGGTCTTACTGTCTGGTGATGTTTAAACGATGTATTGTCTCCGTCTGGTGATTGTATCATGTCTATTTAAATAAATAAAAACAAATCTTGTGACAATGCTCTCCCTGGCGTGCCGATAGGGCTAGGCCGTCACGTCGTATGCATGCCAAATGTCAGCCAGAAATGTTCACAGTCATGTCCGGAGCTTTCAAGGGCAGCGGAAGCGGAACCAGCATAATCCGTCACTTCCATCGGCCGCCATCTTCCCCCGCTGTTTTGGGGTACAATCTGTGTACATGTCGAATGAATGCGCGAGTACCCGATAGGGTGAAATAAATGTAAAGCGGTATACCGAAGCGTAAGGGGCGCCTTCGGTGTACCTTCGGAATATACTAAATGCACCCACTAGTCGCCTGACATTTATCGCAGTATCCGTGTAATATTGAACCGGGGCCTCATTTTGGTGATTCACGGCGGTTCATTGTTTGCAATGGACCGATCCAGGCTGTCAATCCTTCAATGACGTCACTGTTGCTTTTATCCAATCATGTGGTGAAAAAAGGTCTTCCACGTGCGTTTTGTCGGACAAAGAAGTGGGACAAACAGAGCAGCCTGTCAGTTTCAGAGATGAGTACTTCTCACTTGTACCTACCATCAGCTATGATTGTCAATTTCATACTCACGATTAAGGGAAAAGGACTCAAACGTGGGAGGGGTGTCGGAGAATTACGAATGAAACGCCCTTTGTACCCACCCATCTCGCCTTATTGCAAATAGTGCCCATGAAAGACATGCCCTTCCCGATAAAGTTACTGTATCCGTGAATTCGTTTGCATTTTATTTCCAGGGTGACAGTGGGTGATCCCCCCCCCCCCTCTGACCCTTAGAGACAGACAGACCGATCTTATGCATTGGTAGAAGATGATGGCATCACTACCCGTCACATGGAGCAAGATGAACAGCTGAACAGTGGCCTATCGGGTGAGATCATTATGTGATGGTAAAGTTTATTCGTACATAAAAGGCCTGAGGCCCAGTGTACACAATGCAGACTAATTTAAATGGCGGTGTCGGTGTCCATCATTTCGAAAGCATGATAAACATAAGCTGCTACATTGCAGATAGCCGATGGCGTTGAAGAATTCAAAATTGTACAGCTCTAGGACATGCAAACGAAGAGTAGGACGATGGCTAGCGCGGGTTGGGTTGCGGAGCACGATCTACCCCCGCGTACAATTTATTGCTGGCATATCCACTACATAATAAACCCAAATTTGGAAATAACAGCACACTCTAAAAAGTGTAAAATATTGAAAAATAAAGGTTTAATTATTATGCATCGATATTCACGGGCTATCCCCACGTATTTTAGAAGAATGTTCTTCTTGAAGAGTGTTCTCACGCCTTCGCTCAGCCGATTCTCTGTGAATTGGCTTCCTGCATTTTTTATTACCGTGAAGCCGATCATGAAATCGGGCTATTTTTTGGTGAAACGAAAATGTCAGAACACGTGTTTTTATCACGTTTATTGGGGTAAACAACAACGGACAGTTTACCTCGACCGTATTACATCCAGGAAATCGTTTATGCGACTACAAATTCTGTACTTGGCACATCACAAATAGGCCTCCCTACTCAATATACCGCTGCACGTTGCCCCGCCACGGGGGTCCCTTTCTCAAAAAGTAGTCTGGGGATCTGGATATACTTCTGTTAGAACCCAACACACCATAGTGGCCAAAACGTCATACCTTGGTAGAAAGAAATATACCGTTTTAACTTTGACTTCAACCATTCCGGTTATCGCTCACACAACCTTGCGCAGCCTTTCCGAAGAAGGCTGGGCGGGGCCGCTTGGGGCTAAAAGAGTGATTGATTTACAATTAGATACCTCTTGGAAGCCAAAATTTACGAATAAAGGCGCAGGAAAAGAAGGAAATTTAAGGACCGAGCCACAGTGTGAAACTATACCTTTGCTAGTAGATGGCTCAGACCCTGTGGTCTGACATTCTCGTCACTATGCCGTTTTGGGCCCTAACATACGTCCACCATGCCATGTCGCCATCTAACGAATGCATTTGCAAACAAGACTCACTCTCGGGTCGTGAGAGGCATTGTATAATATATGTATCGTTCCCTTCCCTTGCCTTGAATAACGCTAGGAAGGAAGAGTAGTTTAACATTTTAAATATATAAGTATTTTAATCTACTTTGGCTTAATTGATATTTGCGAAATGTCATATATTTCCATATTTCATCCCAACCATTCATTGTGCACAGAGGTTCCTTGACCAAATTTCATTTTCTGTGTTTCACTGGTTTTTACAATCTGACTGGTGATCCCACTATGACACACGTCTCTGTAGCCCCTCCCCCCTATCAATTGGGAACCCTGTGTTCGCGGACGATAATACCATATTGTTTCCATGGTTCACTAACTTATCGAACCTGGGCACGTGGCTCCTTCCATTGCGGGAGTCCCCCGAAAAGTTTTTTAAGAAGGCTGCAGGCTGAGCTACAGATCAACATGCCGTGGGTACGAACCGACACGCACCAGGATCCAGGAATTTGAAAATGGGGGGGGGGTCCACTGAAACTTGGGATCGGGGGGGTGGGGCTCTGAACAAATTTGCGACCGAGGAGTCCACTAAAAACTCACGCCGCCTCAGAGAAAGCGTTCTTCCATTAAAAATTTCATCAAAAGGAGGGGGGGGGGAAGGAGACCGAGGCCCGGATCCCCTGGACCCACCCCTGGATCCGCCCATGACCTGCATCTGGGAAAAGTTTTACCCAACCCCATTTCATTGTCCCGGGGAGTTCCGTGGCTCAGTATCGCCTTCATGTGTAAAAAACAACAGCATAACCATAGCACCCACGCCACATAAGGTATGCCCGAACAATAACCATAGCACCCACGGCACATAAGGTATGCCCTAACCATAACCATAGCACCCACGCCACATAAGGTATGCCCTAACCATAACCATAGCACCCACGCCACATAAGGTATGCCTTAACCATAACCATAGCACCCACGCCACATAAAGTATGCCCTAACCCTAACCATAGCACCCACGCCACATAAGGTATGTCCTAACCCTAACCATAGCACCCACGCCACATAAGTTATGCCCTAACCCTAACCATAGCACCCACGCCACATAAGGTATGTCCTAACCCTAACCATAGCACCCACGCCACATAAGGTATGCCCTAACCCTAACCATAGCACCCACGCCACATAAGGTATGCCCTAACCCTAACCATAGCACCCACGGCACATAAGGTATGCCCTAACCCTAACCATAGCACCCACGCCACATAAGGTATGTCCTAACCCTAACCATAGCACCCACGCCACATAAGGTATGCCCTAGCCATAACCATAGCACCCACGCCACATAAGGTATGTCCTAACCCTAACCATAGCACCCACGCCACATAAGGTATGCCCTAACCATAACCATAGCACCCACGGCACATAAGGTATGCCCTAACCCTAACCATAGCACCCACGCCACATAAGGTATGCCCTTACCATAACCATAGCACCCACGCCACATAAGGTATGCCCTAACCATAACCATAGCACCCACGGCACATAAGTTATGCCCTAACCCTAACCATAGCACCCACGCCACATAAGGTATGCCCTAACCATAACCATAGCACCCACACCACATAAGGTATGCCCTAACCCTAACCATAGCACCCACGCCACATAAGGTATGCCCTTACCATAACCATAGCACCCACGCCAAAGAAGGTATGCCCTAACCATAATCATAGCACCCACGCCATATAAGGTATGCCCGAACAATAACCATAGCACCCACGGCACATAAGGTATGCCCTAACCCTAACCATAGCACCCACGCCACATAAGGTATGCCCCTACCATAACCATAGCACCCACGCCAAAGAAGGTATGCCCTAACCATAATCATAGCACCCACACCACATAAGGTATGCCCTAACCATAACCATAGCACCCACGCCACATAAGGTATGCCCTTACCATAACCATAGCACCCACGCCAGATAAGGTATGCCCTAACCATAACCATAGCACCCACGCCATATAAGGTATGCCCCAACCATAACCATAGCACCCACACCACATAAGGTATGCCCTAACCATAACCATAGCACCCACACCACATGAGGTATGCCCTAGCCATAACCATAGCACCCACACCACATGAGGTATGCCCTAACCCTAACCTGGTCCACGTGTATATCCTTCAGTAACACATGTCCATTCATATAAACCTTATTTTTCATTGCGACTCGTGAACTGGCAAACATCACATTAATTTTCTCAACATCTGTCATTAATCATGTCTGATAAAATTTAATTTGACGGCTTTTCCATTTACAACTACAGCGATGCAAAAATTCATTATTTATTTAAATTATGACCATGTCCACTCGATCACCCAATCACTTCTGATTCCCTTGGTGGAAGTGTTTTCGTTGGTGTTTTAATTGTGTGACGGGTGGCACCACGTGAATAGCAAGGCGACACCGGGGGTTTTCTTTATTTTTCCCGCTGGCCTCAATACATGTCTTTGTAGACTATGCAGACCAACTTCATTACAACAACGTCTAACCAATTTCTCAAACAGGCTCAGTGGGCACCCAGTTCTGTGATGACAAGCATGGTTGACTAATGGTATCCAACAGTCAGCATCCACCATGGCAAGCCGGTTAAGTGATGACGAAAGACGATGCTCTAGATGTCTGGCGCATCAACTCGATCAGCGCCCTCATGGATGAGACCATACACGCATGCCCGCCACTGGCTGTGGAGACCCCAGTTCCACTGCTCTGGCTACCACAGGGTGGTTACAAGTTTAGAATATGTCGTTCGGGGACATGACCTGAAGTCATTCGCGTCTAGATTATGGCAACCCAGAATGTGTTTGCAGTGTGCAGGTACACCCTAAAGCTTTAAGTTACGTATGAGAGACAATTGTGCAAGAACAGTGCATAATTGATATGCATATTTATATACATATAGAGAGAGAGAGATGAAGCGATCAGATTCATATGATGCGTGATCCGCGCGGTTATTCTAATGAACACGACAGGACGATTTGATGAGTGTTAATAATATTTTCTAACTGGCAAACTGTTAGCTGATCAGTTATTGCTACCCCCCACCAACCCACCCTGGCCCAACTCGAGCCGAAATGCTAAATGACTCCATCATGTCTGATGCAGAAGAATTTTAGCGATTACATTCGATTTGATCAAATACAAACGTAACTTAATTGATGCAATCGCTATCATATATACAGGGACGTTTGTAATCAGAATTGTTCTTGCAATAAGTATAATTGTCAAATGTAACATTCCTTCTCCCTTTTGTCTGGTGACTTTCATAAAGCGTTTGACAATACTATGCTGGCAATTCGGGCTTTGCTTAACATTTAATGCCATCGCGGAATGTTGGAAGCAAGGAATTATTAGTACAAACAGTAATGAATAATGTACCGAATCCTACAGAGCTTCATCACCGGAGCTGACGCCAATGACGGCTGTATGCAACCAGAGTTAAGTGAAGGGGACGTAAGCGATGGACCTGGAAGGGGGTGGGTCGGTGGGAGGGGTGGCGAGGGAAGTGCTGACGGCGGGGGAGGCTGACGCAAGGAGAGCCCGATGAGTACCAGACTGTGACAAGATCACAGGGGCGTGTGTGGTGTGAGGTGAACCGCGAGTGGCAGACAGACAGGTAGGTAGGTAGCTAGCTAGGTAGGGAGGTAGGTGGGATAAAGTTATCGGCCTTGATCATCCAGGCCATACACACCGCGAAGACTACGTCAACGTCCGCTAAATGAACCGGTTTCTGTGCTTTGGTTCCAAAAAAAAGACGCTCCATGCCTCGAGCCTGGGTCCACATAGGGCGCAACCCAGGCGCCACACAGGGCGTAACCCAGGCGCCACACAGGGCGTAACCCAGGCGCCACACAGAGCGTAACCCAGGCGCCACACAGGGCGAAACCCAGGCGCCACACAGGGCGAAACCCAGGCGCCACACAGGGCGTAACCCAGGCGCCACACAGGGCGTAACCCAGGCGCCACACAGAGCGTAACCCAGGCGCCACACAGAGCGTAACCCAGGCGCCACACAGGGCGAAACCCAGGCGCCACACAGGGCGAAACCCAGGCGCCACACAGGGCGTAACCCAAGCGCCACACAGGGCGTAACCCAAGCGCTACACAGGACTCAAAAGATTAAAAATAAACGCCTACTGGTGGAACAATAACGGTCTGAATAGCATTCCATCTTAGTTAATTTCTACTAAGTGCAATAAAATCATCTGGTCGAACAACAAGGCGATAACAATAGAAATAACAAAATTATACCACTTGTACGGCGGGGGCCAAACATATCGTATTTCGCTCCGAATCTTTATTCAAAGGTCTTACATTGCTCTGACCCGCATTAAATTCAACTACGCCCCTCTCTCCGTGTCCTTGACAACGAAACTATTTGCAAATCGTCGCCTCGTTCTCCTCATCCCTTATCCCCCACCCTACATCCCCCACCCCCATCCCCCTCACCCATCCCCCACCCTCATCCCCCCTCACCCATCCCCCACCCCATCCCCCCTCACCCATCTTCCATCACCCATCCCCCATCACCCATCCCCCATGATGCCCGCTCCGCTCTTCGCTGTCGCACCAGTTTCCATGCAAACCCATCAGTTTAAATGAAATATATTGCTTTCAATTAAGGATAAAATGAGGCAAAACTCGCAAAAGGCTTTGTTGTAATTTGGGCTCACATCAAATGCATTCCAATGGTTCTTAGTCTCTATGCGATGTCCCGTGGACCGCATGGGCTGATTCGAAATAGGCCATTTTACGAGCGAAAACTAAAAGTGTTAACATCGTTTTTATTCGCCGCGGGGGTGTTAGCAACATTTAATGTTTGCAGTCATAGAAATCAGGTCAACTTCTGATGTAACCCAACAGTTTACCGTTCAGATTATGTTATTTGTACAAAATCATAGTTGCGAAACTAGCTTTTCGTGTCTTGACAACCGTTTCAAAGGCAGGGGCGGATCCAGGACAGGGGGAGGGGTCTTGGGTCCGGACCCCCCTTCCCCTCTCCTCCGTTTGAGGAAGAATGCCGTTTCTCAATGCAGAATTTAGGCGAGGAACCCTTCAAAGAAAACATTTGTTGACCCCCCCCCGGTCGCAATTTTTTCAGACCCCCCCTCCGGCTGCAAGTTTTCAGTGGACCCCTTCTCCTTTTCTGGATCCGCCCTGTTAAGATAATAGTCCTGTTGTTTCTGAATATAGTATAACTGTTAAATATGATAAATTTCTGTTATAATGAATGCCAATTAGCGTCATATTATAAGAACGTTTTTCGAAAATTAGCTAGAGTATGTATATTTTTTGCCGGTTTAAGTTTGAAATATAAGGCATTCCGGAGCAAGAGTGGCATTTGTCGGCCAGGAATTGATGTGAATCACATAAAAGTTAGAAGTGGATACAAATAATATAACCTACATTTCTTGAAGCCTAAATCACTCATCTCTACAAAGAACTTAACAGAAAAGTAAACCTCTGTTCTGTACCACGTTAACTAAATTGGCTATTGATCTAACATCATGGGTAAAACACGTAACAGGTACTCGAAGGCGTGTAGGCGTTACCACGGTGGTGGCGCCCCATGCTACAGGAATGCCAGCCCACCAGGTAAGTAGTAGGACTAGTAATGAATTAGTGAGTCACATGACTCTTCCGCCATGAGGCAACTATCAAAGCCTGCGCCTCACCCAGAGGGCACGGCGACCCACCATATGGCCCCTAGTAATGGCAGACTGGTCTACTTAACACGGTTTAAGTGTTCCGTCCTGAGATTTGTCTCACCAGGCCCTCGGGTATGGTTCTTGTATCGACACAGAATAAGGTACTTTCAGCTCCTGGGGGGTTGCCTAGGAGTCGTAAGTTAAAAGAACATGCGTAACCAACATTTTTTTATTTGTGTATCTGTCAGTCTGTCAAGCATTGTCAATAGTTCAAACTTTCACCGGGTAACCTACCATCTTGTCCGTGGAAGAATGGAAGTGCCAATGGGTGGATGATCAGTATGGGCATTTAGGTGTCAAATGCCGTAGCAACCACATACAACAGTGGTACCATCTGGTGACGGAATCACCCATGCGTTGTAAAGCTGTCTCGCCATAATAATTCTGATCATTGTTGATGTTGATTGTCGCATACATTTTTGTCTTTTGTAATGTTATGATTTTTGTGTGGGTGGCCCAAGCGACAGCGACAACATGTCTTAGCATGGGTATCCTAACCTGATAAGTTGTATGAATGTAGTTATTTATGATTGAATTATTAGTTTGGTTGAATAAACGCCGTTGAATTTTGAATCATACGTATCAAGTACAAAAGTCTGCCCTCTAGGTATGGGTGTCAGTGTACGATGCGGCCGGTAGAGGGCAGCATTCTACTATGGGTCAACGGAATTCGGCCACATTTTTTTTGACGTCACTCGCGCCGCTGTGTGGGGTGGGTTTTCTTCGACCACAATGTGTACAATACGAAAGGACAAGCATGATGAATCGGAGATGTACGTTAATAGTGAGATAACTTCTGAGCCCGAACAATGCGTGAGCTATGCTCAAATAATAATTCGCACAAACAGGACAAAATGATCATAAAAATAGTCTTCCCTTTTCAGCCTAGTATTTTCCTTCTCGTCATGAGAAAAATGTATGGACTGCATGTGGAATAAAACAAAATGTGTCAAAAATGAGTTCTGTCCCCCACCACGTCATCCTAATTGGCAGGTTGACTACTGAGGACCTGGTGTGTGTCTCTGTGTGTCGCTGTGTGTATCTCTGTGTGTCTCTGTGTGTCGCTGTGTGTCGCTGTGTCGATGTGTGTCGATGTGTGTCGCTGTGTGTCGCTGTGTCTCTGTGTGTCTCTGTGTGTCACTGTGTGTCACTGTGTGTCCCTGTGTGTCTCTGTGTGTCACTGTGTGTCCCTGTGTGTCTCTGTGTGTCCCTGTGTGTCTCTGTGTGTCACTGTGTGTCCCTGCGTGTCTCGGTGTGTCCCTGTGTGTCTCTGTGTGTCCCTGTGTGTCCCTGTGTGTCTCTGTGTGTCTCTGTGTGTCCCTGTGTGTCCCTGTGTGTCTCTGTGTGTCTCTGTGTGTCTCTGTGTGTCTCTGTGTGTCTCTGTGTGTCTCTATGTGTCTCTGTGTGTCTCTGTGTGTCTCTGTGTGTCACTGTGTGTCTCTGTGTGTCTATGTGTGTCTCTGTGTATCTCTGTGTGTCTCTGTGTGTCCCTGTGTGTCTCTGTGTG
>OZ025263.1:22716459-22881792 GCA_964019135.1 Arenicola marina
TCTCTGTGTGTCTCTGTGTGTCTCTGCGTGTCACTGTGTGTCGCTGTGTGTCACTGTGTGTCGCTGTGTGTCACTGTGTGTCGATGCAGATCGTGGCTTCCTCAAACTACTACCTGGGTTGTGGTCACAGGGAAGAGCGTCACGACCTGACGGCACACCACAGTTGTACATAGCGTGGCGGTGACGCACTTGTCGGAAGCGATACTGGGAACCATGTCGGTGGCTGAGGGGGTGGGGGGAACCCACAGAGAGTAGGCACGGGAATAGCATAGAGATGCCAGGGGGAGGGAGGGATCTGGGAGGGGAGGAACAGTCTAGGGGGCAGAGACGAAAAAAAGCGGTAGAACGATTAATTGCAGAACGAAGGGTAAAACACATAGGGAGGGGGGGGGAGGGATGGTGGCAGTTCAATATATTAGTATGTATTATCAAATTCCGTATTTCTAAAAAACCAGCACCAGACAATAGCACATAATGCATGTGTAGGAGGAGGTATGTGGCCACTTAGTCAGGGCAAAGGGATGTCAGTCTGTGGCAGGACCTCCCGAAATAACTACAGTGTCAATAGTAGTAAAGTCTAAAGACCGAAATGTCGCGAAGACAAAGTATGCTTACTGGCCTGACACCCCACACCAATGACGTACCGTCAACCAGGTGGGACCGGTGAGGGGGGCAGGGGGGGGGGGTCTAAGAGAGGGGGCATGGTTCTAGAGAATGATGGGAGATGATGGTGTCGGGGGTTGGGGGGGAGGGGGGGGGGGTGATGTATGAAATAAAGACCAGTACGGGAAGGGGAGAGATGTGAAGGAAGGTAAGGGGATGTGAGATGACGGGGAGGCGGCTGGGGTCTGTTACGCGTGACCTGGAGGAGGCCTTTGCGGTTGGTATGTCTCTCCACACACCGCGGAAGTCACGCTGTCTGTGCCGAGAAAAGAACGATTCGTGACGTCAGCCTCTTGTGGGCGCCTACATCCCCCCTCCCCCCCCTCCCCCCCCCCCCCCAGTCACTCATTTTGTCCGTCAGTGTTTTGCAGTTCTCCGCTTTCAGCCTTGATTGATTGCACGGCCAATAACGTTCACGAGGCAGACACAGACATACTAATAGACAGACTGTGAATCATCCAGCATTGACGAATGCAGGAATCATTGGGCTGTGGCGAATTGGGAGCGGGGCGGGGTGGTGCGGAATCATAACGATTTCCGATTAAACATAATGTTTGCCCCCCCCCCCGACCCACCCCACCACCCACACACCTCCTCCTCCATTGTCAAAAATCTTCTTACGTCATTGTCATGCAATAATTGTAAGTTAAACAATATCAGCATCCCCCATGCATGTCCAAAACGGGTATATGGTCGTCATAGATGCCGCCATGAGACTTTGTCACACTTTAAACATAAAATATTATAAAAAAATGTTATATAGCTTTCGCCACATTTTCAGATGCAGCGTGATGCGGAAGAGGAAAGGCGAGAGCGTTGTCGCGACTTTGATGACGTCACCTGATGCACAAGAAAGACATACGAGACGCGAGAGTCTGACAAAAACAAATCTTGTTTGTATCCCGCCTCCTTATTCACCTTATTCAAACAGTGTATGTCAATACAGATGCAATAAGAACCAAAATGCATCTCGTATTTGAACGGTCCAAAACGTGCAAAGTAATATTGTTGTGTGAATATGTTTAAATATTATGCTTCAGGTAAGCGTATCTGATGCTATCACCGATGTTTACTGATGATAATACCAAGACAATTAATGTACGTCATGTTCGTTTATTGGTACGATTGTGCAGGCAAAGTTACTATGACAACAAGATTGGAAGACAATCCCCCGCTAGGTGACGCGACACAAGCTGCGCTAGCTCCACTGCCTCAGACTTGAAAAAAAACTTCAAGCTTTACAAGTGCATCTTGAAATAATGATATTTATTACAGTTGGTGGTTAATAAAATTGAAAGATAATGTGTCTGAGTGTGCCTTGAAAGAAATATTTTCGGAAGTTTACCACCGTAATTAAGACAAAGATGACGCCTTCGTAATAGCCTAGCGGACAAAGTCGAAACTAAAAAAGAGAGAGCAGAGTATGGCCACAGCTATAATGCAGCGTGGGTTAAGTGTAAGTTTGAAGTAAAAGCCTTAAGGACGCTGTCTTACTTACGATTTTAAAGCAATGATAGCGATTAGTTTATTTGCAAAAGGCCAGCGGCCAACAAGTGCCTAATGGATCCTAAGGCCACCACGAGCAGCAACCGGACGGGTAGTTAATAAACCAACAATCAAACGTCTATGTGAAGAGAGATGGGGATTGAGAGTGGGGTGTGATGGTGGAGGGGGAGAGGAGAGGGTGGAGCGGGGGGTGAGGTGAGGGTCGAGGGCGGGGGGGTGGGGGTGAGGTCAGAGTGGAGAGGGGGGGGGGGAAGGGTGAATTGGACAACGCACAGTTGTCGTATCCGCTCTTTCGCCATTGTTAGAACTAGTCCCAGCAATGTAGTTTTCTGGACGCGCAGTCAAAACAAAATTCTTAAGTTTTAGATTTTGCGTTTGCACCGGGTGTTCATTTCTATACGAATTGCAGGATAGGTATGCCGTGTGGCCATAGTTTCTCCGCGGGGGAGGTTAGTTTATATACGGGGCCAGCAGTATTCACGCCAATAAATTCCAATGTTAAAAGAGGACAGAGATGCGGTACACAACAGACATACCAAACGACACGATGTGGCGCCATTTGTCCTAGAAGCCGTCCTATTCATCCGGTAATGGCTAGGTACATACGTACCTCTTGGCGCTTTCATGATTAAATTGGAATAAACTTTAGTACAGCGGCCTAAAGGAAAATGCTTTTGGCCTTTAGCAATTATCCGCGCGAGTAGGCGCCAAGTCAATAGGCAAGAACAACATGCTGAGATGCACCATATGGTTGTATATCAAGTGATTAATTCCGGATTTGAATTATCGTAAATCGTTCTCTCCGTTTCTGTCTTTCGCTGTCTCTGTCTCTCAGTCCTCACTGTCTCTTTGTCGTTTATATTCTCTTGTTTTTTGTTTATTTGGTTATGACAAGTATTTAACAGAAATTCGGGTTGTGCGGTTTTGAAATGGGCTAGACAAATACTAAATTTTGCATACAGACATTATTTCTTCTTGGATTAAATATGATTGCTGTCGAATGAGGCCTCAATGAGCGCAATGAGTACACTATGCTAACATGGGTGTTACGGGTAGAGAGGAGCCACATCCTGAGGGTAACCTCCTAGGCTTTCCGAAGAATGTTTAACCTGAGTGCAGATCTGGGGGTCTGGAAGGGGGGGTCCAGTGTCCAGTGTGGATTTTTTTCAGTTCTCATTGTCGAATGTCGCTTTTTCACGACGTTTCGTGTCGCATTTTGCCTAAGTTCAGTGTCGTTTTTTTTCTCCAAAACATCTGTGTCGATGTCACTTTTTCGGATCCTCAGTGTCGGAATTTGGGGGTCGAATGTCGATTTCTCAATTTTGCCTGTGTCGCCTGTCGCCATTTACCCCTTCCAGACCCCCGGACATTACACCAAACCTCAACACGACGACGAGAAGACCGCACACTACACTATAGAGTGTATTTATTAACGTAATGCATGTGCTTGTATATATATCAAGTAAATCATTAGACAAGCAAAACACAGATTAAAATCACAGAAGAAACATAGGATAGGATATTGCACGACGTCACGTGACACACAACCAGTGTGGTGTGTCGCAAAGGCAATATATTGCACCGTCTGTGAAAAATCTGTGAAAAAGGGACAACGTATAACCGTGACGTACAATAAAGCATTTGATGCAACATTATTCAGATGTTCGTTTGTGCCACCAAATCTCTCCACTTGATTCTTTACGTCGTATTTTGTTTATCTATTTCTCTCAATCTATGCATATACTTCTATCTCCCATTTCACTCCCATTCCAAACATGTTTTTTTCGCATTTTTTATATTGTAAATCACCTGCACCTGTTAATTCTACTAATTTATCTCACCCCATCTGTCTTTCTCTGTCTAGCACGTGTCTCCTTCTATATATGTCTCTACATATATCTCTCACTCTGTTTCTCGCCTTCAGATATTTTTTCCGCTCAGACAGGACAGGATTGTTTTGTGCACCGTCATTATTAAGCTAAGTGTATTGCTGTAATAGGGTGGACGCCAGCGCGTCTCAGCAGTCCCCGACCCCTGCCCGGGCTATTGACGACCCCAGTGTATGCAAGGCGAGGGCGCTGGGCCATGAACGCCACATTCATGCCCTCGCCATAATGCATCTCCAAATATGGGGCGCCGAATTCTTGAAGGCTGTGGGGCCCTTACCTCCTCCATAAAGTACTTTCTCCTCCATAAAGTGCTTTAGCCTGACACCTGCTCGTTTTTAGACACCTGCTACAATGCCAGAGGGTTGTAAAATGCTGTAGGTTAATGTGTTATTATAAGATTGTGAACCCGGGAGTGTAACTAGTTACACTAAGGGATTATTTTGCATTTCATGAGCAAAAATTAATTTAATGTTTAATTATGCAGACGTTCCTTGCCAAGTCCTCTTTTCCTTTCTCAAATTAGGTGAACTATGAGCTTTCTTTGATCACTTTTGTCACTGGAACTAGACCTAGCTTTTTTATTGTCCTTTCCACGTAGCTCACATATTACTCAACTTTGGACCTCTGAACTAAATTCGCTTGCGTTTTCCTCGCGTGAATGTGGTGCAGCTGCCGAGCCCCTCTTCCACTAGTCTTTGGTAAGCGCATCACGTGACTTGAAGACGTGACCACGTTTCATGGGACCACGGCAAATGCCAGTCAAAGCGAGGCGTCGCCAACTAACCCCCAATCAAGTTTTAAAGTTATCCTATGGCTAAAATGGGCGACTGTATCGTTGATTTGAAAAGATGCCGTGTTGGGTAACAATGTGCCCGTCACTGTCCATACAGGGATGTGCCATAATTTCAAGGCAATAACCGAAAAAAAACAGGTCGCCACATTCCAGGCCTGTAACTGGCTCTGTTGTGTCTATGTTGACAAGGATTATGGAGAGTGAAACATGGCCCAGGGCACTTGTCAGTCAAATCCTAGTCTCAACGACTGTCATTTGACCTTGAAAGTGTCAAAGTCAACCCACGTGGGACATGACGACATTTTAAACGTCTTTTCCTGAGTGACCGGGCCGCTGTTTTCAGTTCCCATGTGACACAGTGAATAAACATCTAAACACCCTTATAACCCCCCTCCACCCCCTCCTCCTCCTCCCTCTCTCCCTCCAACTTATCCCCTCCACCCCCGCCCCCCCATCTTCTCATCCCCTTCCTCCTCCTCACCCCATCCAACCCGAGTTTCACAACCCACAACCCCCCTTGCCCGACTAATAGACCCCTGCAACCGCGCAGCTCACAACGCATGACCACCCCACAACCCACCAAGCCGGATCCATAGCCCCCGCCAACCCCTCCTCCCCCCCACGCCAACCTCTCGTCCACGTCTCGTCCACTTCTCGTTCACACATTACGCCAATGACAATCACTACGTTAAGGCGTGACCAGTTCAAGGTCATTTAACGAATAAACGATAATGGGATCAAGGTCACCGCGCTTCGAGCCTTTCGTAATGGTTACAGAAGGAATGAATAAGTTTATTGCAGAAAACGGCCACCGGCCAAGTGCAGACATGTACTTGGTGCAATTCTGCACATATGCAAATGAATTAATTTAGATATGCTTGACCTCGTACCGGATTGACCTCTGGTCTGCGGTTTTCCCATGTAAACTAAGAAAAGATGCACTCTGGTTAGACCTCCTCCCGACCACCCACCCCCCTACCCCCCAAAAACCCCTTAGTTGCCCCTCCTCCTCATAAAAATATGATATTTTAGTTATCCCTCCTCCCCATGCAAAGATGAAACCCTAGTTACTCCTCCTCCCCTTCCGAAGATGGAATCTTATTTACCCCTTCTCCCCATGCAAAGATGAAGCTTAGTTACCCTTCCTCCTCAAGCAAAGCTGAAATCTTAGCTACCCCCCCCCCTTCTGAAGATGAAATCTTAGTTACCCCTCCTCCCCTTCCGAAGATGAAATCTTAGTTACCCCTCCTCCCCTTCCGAAGATGAAATCTTTGTTACCCCTCCTCCCTATCCAAAGATGAAATCTTAGTTACCCCTCCTTCCCATCCCCCAAAAAAAGAAACCTTAGTTAACCCACCTCCCCATTAAAAAATGAAGCTTTAGTTTACCCCTCACCCCCTTCCGACGATGCAATATTAATTACCTCTCCTCCCCATCCAAAGACGCAGTCTAAACACTCGATCCGACCATCGGTATTTTCCATCCGTGCTCAGCGAGGAGGTTCGAACCTGAAGCAAATGATCGAAATGATCCAAGAGATCCAGGGGATGCGACGCCTGCTCCATGCTGTGTGAGTGAGCCCCGGTGAGCGGCAGCGCTGGGCGCCGCGCTCGAACGCTCGCAGAGATCTGGTGGTGATCACCCACGCTGGGGGATCCAAGGGATCCGAGAGATCCAAGGGATCCAGGGGCGGCCAGCGGTGTGAGTTCAGCGATGGGTGGCCTGCCAAGCGACGCCAGTCGAGACCAAGTCGCAAAGCGGCTGCGGTGACCATCCCTCGGTAGCCTCAGCGAGCGCCCCGGGGGCCATCGGCGCCCACAGGACCTGTTTACCCGGGGAGGGAGGGGTGGCTTCTTCATGTCCTAGGGCCGTGGAAGAAGAAGCAAAATACGATCTGCATTCATTGAACCACCCACACACGCACCGTGACCCCACACCACCCTACACCGTTACCCTATACCGCCCCCGCCCCAAACCAGTCGCCACCCCATTATTGCCCCTACCCCTACCCATACCCGTACCCCTACCCCTACCCTCCTCCACCCCTGCCGTCGCCTCTATTTTTCTTTCGGCCACGGACTGGGGAACTCGGCGGCTTGATGTAGGCAAAACTATGCAGCCATAGAACGCCATGGTGCGCCCGGCCAACTGGTTCTGTCTGAGTGGAGGGGGAGGCCACTGTTCGTCGATGCGTGTCTAGCGGGGACCTCAATGCTAGCCAGCCATCTAGCCCCTTCGCCAACCGCGCTGGATCTGAAGCCTAGGGGAGAGAGGGACTTCGATACCAAGTCCGGATTGGCAGATCCCGGCATTTTGAAGGGGTAAGTAACGTTATAATCTCCCATTCCCGGTCCGTATACCCCCTGTCGGATTCAGGCGAGGTCTTCCACTGTGTCAAAGGCCTCATTTCGATACTCTATCGGACGATATTAAGGTGAGTTTACAGTCGTTGGGGATGGTTGTCACCGTTAGGGTCGTGACTAGGTTCCGTACTTCATATATATAAATGTTGTAGTCAATATATTATTGATAACATCTTATGATATGAACCCATATCGCACACTCCACCTACCGTATTGTGGATCCCACCCTAGCCCTCCCACTCCCGACCCCAAGCGAGCACTCAATTATATTGGTTCGATGTATCGCCTATGCACTGAGAAGTCATAGCTCTACATATGATCGATGTTACTACCAGTTATACCATAACACTTTCATTACATCAAAGTTTGAGTGTACCAAGCGTGGTGTTGAATGCAAACTGCTGTCAAAGTGTGACATTTCCAGGAAATTGTCTGTGCCATGCTAAGTGATATGACAGCCCGAGCAGTGGTGATAAATTAATAACGTAAATGTAGACCCTCGACGTAAAGGACAATATGTCACATTTATGTTTTGGGGGCTTCATAGTACATGTGTAGCATTAGAAGATTCTTGGTTCACACAAGCGGTATAAAACACCAATTGCAGTGATACTGTCCGTAGCATCCACTGGTGTTATGTGTCCCCCTTATCATAATTTCCTCGCTCTTCACTTGTACACCATTGTTCCCCTTGGATACTGATTGCGTGCCTGCCAGTTGCCGTATAACTATAAGTTAGGGGTTCGAACCCCGCTGAGGCAAGGGTCCCCAACCCCCACAACGCAGTAGTTATCGCTTGCGTCACCAAGCCTACTATTCAAAGCCAAGCGCTTTACCGCTTGCATCATTGCATCTGATAATGCATGCTATAGTGGCCCAGTGGTAGGGTGTTCAATTCTATGCTGGACGAACCGCTATTAAATACGGCCCTTCATTCTGGGGTGCGGGCAATGAACTATGCAGCCATAGAACGCCACTGGATATTTTTAAGATTTCATCTTTGGACAGGGAGGAGGGGTAACTAAGATTTCATCTTCGGAAGGGGAGGAGGGGTAACTAAGTTTTCATCTTCGGAAGGGGAGGAGGGGTAACTAAGATTTCATCTTCAGAAGGGGGGGGGGGGGTAGCTAAGATTTCAGCTTTGCTTGAGGAGGAAGGGTAACTAAGCTTCATCTTTGCATGGGGAGGAGGGGTAAATAAGATTCCATCTTCGGGAGAATCTGCCGAGCGGTTCAGATTTCGGTGAGTTCAGTGACATGATCGTATTTCCACGCTTACGGTTGTCTAACGCTAATCCGCATAACCAAAAGTACAAAATAAATCCGCTTAAATCTGGTAAGGTAAATGCGATCAATAGCAATTGATGTGTCATCCGTTCGCGGGAGTGAGGTGACGGCAAAACAGAGACGCTGAAACAAGAACTTGACCTCTGTTCAAAAGATATTTGTTTACTTATATTTATAGGCCTGTACATAATATATAATCTAATATATATGATAAATATATAACAGCTCCCGCCAGAGCGCTCAACGTATATAGTATCAATGCATGCTATATATAAAATCTCCTCCGACGAACTATTAAGAGGTGCGATATGTGTCATATTCACGGCATTGAAGTCACCAATAATGCGCACCCTATGTATGCGTATGTTAATAACGCTAGAGTGCATAATCATCTCCCAGCGACTAATGAGTACATCTACGGCAACCACATACAGGCCCCTAAGCTGATATGGACCATATGCGGTCATTGTCATAATATACGTTGCTTGCGTATTCTCCGCAAGCAACACCAGTTTTATCCATGCCCAGTTTTACGTCATGTCAGCCAGGTTAATGTCCTAAGCAACCCATCACGTGGCTGCTCGACCTATGTGCACCACAGAAATAAATAAAATAATAATAAAACGACTCGTGGGCTGACAAAGAGACGAGCGAATGCGTTTTTACACTGAAATACACAAGCATCATTCTGTATTTTAGAAACGGCGGAATATAACTTTTTTAAGGTGGAGGTGACCCATTCACATGAACCAGTCATTATTCAGCTGCGCTGATATCCCATTGGGGAGAGTAACAGAGACTCAAAGGATCAGAAAGATCAGGATGATCTAACAATGATAGCCAGAAGTGGAGCAAATCTCCCCCCCCCCCCCGCTCCACCTACCCACCACGTAGACTTCTTCCTCTTCCGCACCGACCCTAAACCCTTCCCCTACCCCTAACACGCCCCCCCCCCACGCCAACCTACTCTAAGTGCCTAGAGTGTAGAATATCGAGTTAATCTTCTGCCAGACCACACAAGATGAGGTGCAAAACGGGGACACTTTTTTATTTGCTGCATGTCCTGCTCAAATACATTTACATATGTATTTTTCTTTTATTCGCTCGAGGGTCCATTTAATATGTAAACAGCATTCATCGCCACGTGGTTTATTGGCTGAGGGGATTTTCAATGTTGTTTGCTCAATCCGCTCTCGGCGGTGTGTGTGTGGGACACGTGGTTATATCCCACGTGACTAGCGTATCATCTCAGTAAAGTACCCTCGTGTTATACCTATACTCACAGCCCTTGATGGACAGCGGGGCGTCGAGAACCCCCAGCCGTCATCCTCAGTCAATTAAGGGATTTCAATTGTCCGATACATTCAGTTTAGGGGAGCTGGGGGTGCGGGCTGGGGGGGGGGGGGGGGGGGTGACGTTTGAAGATGCATGATGCTTGCTAAATAAATGGCCTTAATAATCAAGTGAATGACCCATGTATATATAGTTAACCCTACAGGTATAGCAATATATTGGCTATATATATGTAGTCATATGTTAGAAAAGCGCATTAATTGGTTGGTAATAATGCTGCAAGAAAAATAGGCCGTATAATTCCGCGTTGGTATGACACCGCCCTACGCGGCTGCGATGTCGCTTTTCTGATGACTCAGCAAACAAAATAATCACGCTTTAAATTTCCCGGGAAAGGCACATATTCCGTCTAACAAAGTCTATCCACATCGTACGTTCTGTTTATTTCATGCTACAGGTGTGCAGTTACCCAATAAAAACGTAAATTTATCACGTTCATTGACAACACATACTCAGGGCGGAGGAGTTGGGTGGGGGGGGGGGGGATTCCTTCTTCATCGGCACCCGATATAGGTTATATAGCAACTTAAATGGTGACGGATATAAACGATATGTCAGTGAAATGTGATCTTGAAGAAAGTGTCAACTGCCTTAGCTTATTGCCATTTGCGATGCCAGTGACTCGACTGGTGTCATGTTGGTATGCTATCAAGCCAACAGCGCCACAAACATTTGCTATTTTTTGCTTCGCCACGGTTGAACAGTTTTTTGTTGTTTCTAAACGTTCGGTCTAGTCGGTTAAAGATGACCGACAGATATCATATGGAGGGACTAGATTGCCAGACCATGAAGCAAATCTACTCACTAGGTGACAAAACCTGACCATCCCAGCTTGCCATCCCCAGTCCCCCCCCCACCCCCTTCCCCCCTGCCACCCTGACCCAACGAGTCCGTCTCTGCTGACCCGCACCGCCGTCACAGTGGCTGGATGGGTGACAGCAACCCTGGGGCTCAGCAGACGCACCAGTTAAATCACCGTATGCTCCTCCCCGCCCCTCCCCGCCCGTCCCGTTTTCCATCAACCCAACCTCGATCCACTCCCTCCTCGCCCGCCCGCCCTCACCCCTCTCGCTCTCTAGTCCTCCTTTACTACCGCCCCTCCCCCCTCGTCCCGGCCCCCGCCCCCGCTCCCGCCGCCGCTCCCCCTCATCCACCCCCCCCCCCTCCGACCTTGTTACGCATGAGGCGGCGGGCCCCCAGTGGGCGGGCCAGTATATCGAGGTCCGTCAGCCGTACTGTGTCCAAGGCCTGCATGGGTCTAAAAAAAATGGAACGTGTCGCCACTAATGATTCCCCCGCGGGAACACATTTCGGTAAATTGCACCGGTCTCTATTTACTATATAACTGCTTGTAGCAGCTTAACCGGGGGCCACGAATCGAAGTAAGACAACACAGAAAAACCTACCGCGTCAGCGTGTACATAGAACGTCACTTGTAGGTTATCGTACTGCCGAACACAGACCCTGAAGCGGTGAAGCCACATAACATGTAACCGGTCCGTGTAAACCATTCACAAAGTTGTGGATGGTGTACGGCTAGCATGCCTCAATCTATATAAGGACGTAATTATCTCGCCTACTAAACATTCTTTAGTATA
Organism: Arenicola marina; assembly: GCA_964019135.1. Lineage (NCBI taxonomy): Eukaryota > Metazoa > Annelida > Polychaeta > Arenicolidae > Arenicola > Arenicola marina. The sequence goes on from OZ025263.1 coordinate 22,727,911, forward strand.
TTACTAAGTCATGGTTTTTATCGCAGTATCTGGAGTTAGTGAGCGATATTGGGTGACGAGAACGGCCATTTTGTTAACAGAACATTCCTTTATCTCGCTTGTCGCTCGCAGCAGCCACGGACCTACCCGGCCGCGCCCCCCCCCCCCCCCCGGCCTCCCTGTCTACAAACCCAACAGATATTGTTTTTCAAATTGGTGATTCCGTCCGAGTCTTAACGCACATTTGGGGTAAAATAACAGCGATTATCAACCCATTAACATCACATATATAGCATACAGCTATTGCCTGCATCAACATGTAATGAACATACCACATTGAAATAATATTTACATTGTCAGCAATCACAACTGTTTCTAAATCATTCAGATAATAGCAGGATCAGATACAATTCGTGGCGTGTGGAGCCAATGACATGGTTTGCCGCGCACCTGAAACACCTGTTAGAGGCTGGGTTGATGGAGAACGGGAGGGTGGGGGGGGGGCGGGGGGCGTACGGTGATTTAACTGGTGTGTCTGCTGAGCCCCAGGGTTGCCGACGCCCACCCAGCCACTGTGACGGTGGTGCGGGTCATAATGCTGAATCTTTGAAGGTGTGATCTTAGAATATAATAAGTGTCAGCCGGTGTCATATGTTGGATCTGTCTAACACACACAGTGCACAGTGTATGTTCGTCGTGATAATGACTGGCCCTAGGGCTTGAATCTTCCGATTATTCGAAAATCTCATCCTGTTTCAAGCGATTTCCCCTTTCAATTAAACCAATCTTTCGATAAGCGGATTCCGGTTAATCCAAATAGTGACATTGGGCTGTACAGGACATGGGCTTTTGATTTTGAGATTTCTTCGGATTACGCGAGTCTTCCGATTAAACGGATTTGATTGTTGTGTGAACGGGTCTTAATAAGATATTACAACTAAACGGCAAGGTAGTCGTCAGTATTTAGTGACTCCTTAGGGTGCAGTTGATATTGATAGCATCATGACGACGGTAGTTGGATGTCGATACAAGTCACACGTTCTGATCTTGGTTCTCTCATCCTATATTTGTCTACTTCAACTTAATATTCACTACGTGATCTGCCGTTCTGGGTTTTTCGTGTTCTTATTTGATCCAAAGCTACCGTCTATTTTAAAGTTTACACGTGAACTCGTCAGTATACGTGAAGGACATACAGCGAGAAAATTGCAGTGGTAGGCAGACGTCGTGCAAACAGAGGACGCATGGCTTTGGGCCAGGACCGGTAGGCCGGTTGGAACCAGCCTAGACAGTTACTTTTCAATCAGCCGCCATCTTCTCCCGAATGTTCCGTGCTGCTTTGAACGGGGCACATCGGCAAACCGAACGGGTGCGCGCGCACCCGACCTGCGTGAAAGAAGTGTCGGGTGGTAAACCGATGAGCGATGTGCGTATTCGGTCGACCTTGGGGATACACCCGGGTTACCAAAGACATGCTCCGAGAGGGGCCATGCAGTTCTCGCGAGAATTGGTTGGGGATGCGAGAGTACGGCGGTGTCATGAACGGTCAACACCTGCGATGTATTTGACCTACTGGTACTGACATTCCTCTTTGGGGACAAGCTGCCCTGCTCAGCTTCTGTATGCGGCCCAGAGCGAGTAGACTGGGTCTTTACATTCAGTGTAACATACGTGACAGCCACTGCAAATGCTTGGTTGATTATATAAATAACCTGTCGGTCGAACTCTAAACATCGTCACCCCTGGCAGCAGAGACAGATCTTTACTCGGAAAACCTGTTTCACAGCGACCTCAGCGAGGTGTAGGCGGACTCAATGTGAAAACTGAGCAAGCATTTGATATTTTGTGAAAGTCAAACGCTTGGTGAAAGTCTAATAAAACTGGTCAGTGACGTCAGAAGACTTCTATCCATCACCAGAACCCCTTCCCCACCCTCACACACACGGCCCAGGGACATGTTCCATTTCCATCCGCCCACACTTTCTAAATGCATCAGCGTGATATATACGATAAAACATCATTAGATCGAGCAAATATTGTGTAGAAATTATAGTTTTTTAGCCTCACAATTGGCGTGAATTCGTGGAAGGAGGCTGAGACCTTTGGACTGGTGAGATTATTTTGCGTACTCGGCTCAGACATGCAAGATAGAGTTAGAGAGAGAGAGAGAGAGCGAGAGAGAGATACATGCAGACAGCAAACAGTCACGGTTTTGTAAATATGTTGTTGACTGAAAGACAAAGCAAACGCAGCCAACCCTTGTGACATCATGCGGCTAGGTGATAGATATACGGGGACCACACCGGCTTTAACTGTCTGCACGATGCAGTCGTGATGGTGTATTTTTGCATTGTCCCCTGTGTGGCCAAGTGAATACCCGAGTCACCTTGATATGTACCGGAGATCCAGGGTATCACTTTTCATCATGAGTACCGTAGCGTAATATCAGGAATTGTGGGTAAAGGAATGGTTCAGAGATGGTTTGCGTTTTAGCTAAGGAACTCCTTCCATAGCTGTGTGTAAATTTTCTTTGGTCCTTACCCACGGGTTGGGTTTTCTAATGGTAATATGGCATGTTTGTTGCGCCGAATTATTAATAAGGATTTTTGCTTAGGGTCAAGCGTTAAATGTGACTGTGACGATGCCGTATATATGTGTATCTGGCTGCTTGATAGTCCCGTTCTTCTGTCCACCCCCCCCCCCCCACCCCCCTTTGCCTAAATCCTGTATCCACCACTGGGAATTCAAACGCTCTTTGCCTAAACGCAGCGCGCGAAATACGAATCAGTGAAAAGGCAATGGTGGATGGCAGTATGACACCGTTATTATTCACCAGATGGCGCCACCGTAAGCCCGTGCGTCTTCTTCGCTAGGTGGCGTTGCAAATCTCTCAAGGGCGCAATTTGACTGGGGCCGACCACCGAGGCTGGCCTCATCCAAAAACGTCAAAGAAGGCATAAAAAAATGGCGTCCACGCGGCGGCCCACAATGCAACCGGGCCCCCCACTCGGGGGGGGGGGGGGTGGGCGGGTGTAGTGGAAGGGGGCAGGGGAGGTGGCGCTTCACGCCTCACAGGTGACAAATAGGATTATTTGTGCGAAACCGACCAACCTGGTCAGGTTGGCGAGGTTGGCCAGGAGGTGCGTCGGGGGGGGGGGGGGGAGGGGGGGACCAAGGGGTAAGATATGGGGTAAGGGATGGGGGGTGCGGGGGGGAGGGGGGTCGAAGGGGTAAGTTATGGGGTGGTGGATGGGGGGTTAGATTGATCAATGGGATGTGGGCCAGGGCGGTTGGCGGGGGTTGGCTACACAAACAACATTCCATTGAAACTAGCCCTTTCTGCAAAAGGGTCTCTAATATAATGCTGACGCCCGGGAAAGGTCGTTTTTGTTGTTTACGGGGCTGTGCTTATTTGGGGCGTCTGACATTTTTTTCACATCCTTTGACCTCTAGGGTTTTACCCGACGAGAATTAGGGCCAAGGGAATGTCCTTGGCCTTGCTCTCATATGACCGTTTTGTCATCAGGTGACCGCGCTTTGACGATCGATATCATCATCCATGTTTTCAAATTAATATTAAGTTATGCACACGCCAACTATGGAGACGAAGATCAGAACAAAGGCTGCGCATATCACTATGCGTGCTAAAATCCCGCCAGGAATATTTACCACTCTTGCACATTACTTCTGAACTTGATAAGAGATATGATTACAGCATCATAAACTGCATCCCCACCTTCCCTACCCCTTAAGCCTGAAAGATATTCTCCCGGTCTCAGACAGCTGGGATAAAAATCAAAAATAAGATAAAACACCTTGAACTGTGGTCGAGATATGACACGAACCATTTTTGTCCATGCTCCCAATAGTAATAGATAAACATGCCAATATTATATAATGCTAGACCATTAACGTTTTCTCGTTTTATTATTTTTTTTACTGTTATACATTTTCCCTTGCTATGATTATTATATTTATTTATTTGTATACGATATATATTATTATATATATATCATCCTATTTATATATTTGTATACTTAATAGATATATGATTACATTTATTTAGTTGCGCATGGTTAATATGTTTTATATATATAATTACATTTTAGATATGAAATGTTATTATTATATAGATTAATGTTTTTCCTTGTCACGATTATTATTGTCATCATAATATTAATTTGTATTTTGACATCGATTACTATTGCTGTCATTATTCGTTGCAGGGCTTCCGACGCGTGTGGTGACGCCCCACTGACCTTGGGGCCTTGTCTGCTTTAGCTGACCCTCGCCATACGCCTGGGGCAGTTGTCCAGACAAGGCCGACGACAGGGTGATAGAACCCACACACGCCCCTCTTCCCCTCCCTCCCAGCTTGCCTACCTACGACTCTGGAGGTTGAACCCCTCCTGACACTGCGAGGAAGGCCTGAGGACAGGAGCGAATTGAGAACGCCAGCAGACGATATAACAGAGAAGGGTTGTGTGCCGTTCACATACGGACCAACACCAGGCTGGCATTCTGTGCTGCGACTGATGGAAATGTTCGACTGATCGATGTGAGTAAATGCAAATTTAAATACAATTTAAATGCAAATTTCATATAAATTTAAGTAGGATGCGGGGCCTACTTTTCGTGGTAAACTTCTAAACTTCCCGCCCCAAACTAAATCCCTTCGTAGTGAGTGAATTTACACTAGTTTTCTCTTGTCTTGAATGATATAAGGAAATGTCAAAATGTAGCTCATCCCCAGGTTGTTTTCCATGTTGGAAAAAAACGTTATTTCACTGCAAAACCTAGCGAAATTGTGATACCACGGAAACTGGAATACCGCAACAACTGGGTTCTCGATACAATAATGGTTCAAAGGTTGATTACCAAACCTATGGCATGCATTCTTCAAAGAGTGTGTATGAATAAACAGTGGCGGATCTAGGGAGGGAGGGGGGGGGGGGGGTAGGGGGGTTGCAACCCCCCCGCCCCTTGGGAAACTGAACATACACTGTTAAAGTCGGGTTCTCCCCCCCCCCCCCGGTCGCAAGTTTTCAGAGAGGACACCCACCTTGGGAACCTGAACATACGGCTTCTCCGAGCCCGCCCCCCCCCCCGAATAAATGATTGGGGTTCAAGTGTCGCCGGAAAAGTTTGGCGATCCACGTTATTCTGTGGGTACCAAGATCATAAGGCGAAATCTGATGTTCTACTGGACAAGAGTATTTCTTTTACATGTCTTAATTCATCGTTTAAATGGAATGGACACCCTACTACGCTACATGTTTACATTTTATATTTCACACAGAGCACAAATTATGGTAGAAGTTGACCGACCCACAAATATGGGTCGACCCCCTGGGGTACGCCTCAAACGGCCTACCCCCCCAGGACAACCCCGGGGCAGGCGATATGCTGCAGTAGCCGCCCTTATGTTCGTATTTATGTTGTCGCCTTTCGCTGCTCAACAAGCCGATGCACAAGATGGTAAGTCCCATTTTAATCATTTCTTTTTACTGCATGCTGGTTATCTGCTGTTGCTATCGGATCTTCCGTCCCCACTCGTCCGCCTTCGCCGGGCCAGCATGATTAGGCCATTATATTACGCGAACAATATTAATATGTCAATTTACATTTTCTTTTCAGCCATAAGAGTCTATAGCGCTTTACATCTTGCAAATTTTGCATATCGCTTATTATGTTTTCCATATCTGAAACTAGTTTTCGGCGTAGTTTCATCAAATGTGTGGAAAATTATTTAGCTTCAGTCAGTTTTAGAATACATTTTCTTAATAGATGAAACATCTGGCTACAATTTGTTCATTATCCAAACTAAATGGCTTTGCATCCCGGCATAATCAGCAAATTGTAGTTCATCCACAATTATATTTAGTTATTTACGGTAGGGCGTTTGTATAATGGTGAACGAGGGGGTTACAAGTCGTCATAACGTCATCTATATAGCTTACACATAAGTTCATTAAGCAATAATAATAACAATAATAATAATAATGTCGCGATATAGTATAAATTAACTCTATTAATATAAATATTTAGATCAATCACCAGTTCACTGCGCCCTGATTTGAACCGTTAATGCAGTGAATATCAGATTTGTTCAATCAATTAACGGTGAACTAACACCAATGATATTTCAATGAAGATGACGTTATGACGAAGTGTGGATCATAACGTCCATGCAATTGTATCCTCGTCGGGGTGGTTTTCTGAGGTGTGGATATCTGGTCTTGGCTTGCCAGCTTTCAGGTGGATATTCTAATCCGCCTGGCCAAGGGTTAAGTTTGATTGACATAGTGGGGCGACTACATTTGCATTCATCACTGCTTCGGACCGTTGGTTATGTAGTGTTACATATTTCACCCTAGCCGGTGTAACAGAATGAAACCCCAACGGCTCATTCACATACTTGTGTCTGCTTTGAGCGATGATATATGGCTGTAATATACAGTTATAATCTATAATCTATATTAATACGTGGTATAAATTTAGCATAGCTGCAGTCAATTGCACAGTGATGTCTAGCTTAGACTAGGACAGGTTCCCGGCACAATAAGCGTTTACAAACCTACCGCCATCAGCGGTCACAGCTTACGTTGTATACGTAAGCGGAAGCCCCTGAAACATGGTTAGCCGACGACTTTTCGGAAGTAACACAGGCCTCACAGCCTGTCACAAGGACCAATTTTCTGCCAACAGAGATTCAGAAAGGTTAAAAGATGATTATATGAAAAGTACGCACTATAATCCAGAGATTAGACAGCTAAAGAGCAGTTGACATGAGAAAGATAATATAAACCGTGGTAGCGTGGTTGACCACAAGGTGTTAGGCCTGTTGTTATCAGAAACGCCTTGTCCGATATCGGGGCGGGGAGGGGGCGTGCAGTATGGCGTCACCGGAGAGGGGGGGTCCTGTATAGGGTAACCAGGGGGTGCTGTATAGCGTCACCAGATGGGGGGGGTGCAGTATAGGGTCACCAGGGGGGGGGGTGCAGTATAGGGTTACCAGGAGGGTGCAGTATAGAGTCACCAGGTGGATGCAGAGTAGGGTCACTAGGGGGGGGGGGTGCAGTCTATGGTCACCAGGAGTGTGCAGCATAGGGTCACCAGGGGGGGTGCAGTATAGGGTTACCAGGAGGGTGCAGTATAGGGTTACCAGGAGGGTGCAGCATAGGTTTACCAGGAGGGTGCAGTATAGGGTTACCAGGGGGGGTGCAGTATAGGGTTACCAGGTGGGTGCAGTATAGGGTCACCAGGAGGGTGTAGTATAGGGTTACCAGGAGGGTGCAGTATAGGGTTACCAGGAGGGTGCAGTATAGGGTCACCAGGTGGGTGCAGTATAGGGTCACCAGGAGGGTGCAGTATAGGGTCACCAGGAGGGTGTAGTATAGGGTCCTCAGGGGGAGGGGTGCAGTATAGGGTCACCAGGTGGGTGCAGTATAGGGTTACCAGGAGGGTGCAGTATATGGCCACCAGGGGGGTGCAGTATAGGGTCACCAGGGGGGGTGCAGTATAGGGTCACCAGGAGGGTGCAGTATAGGGTCACCAGGTGGGTGCAGTATATGGCCACCAGGGGGGTGCTGTATAGGGTTACCAGGAGGGTGCAGTATAGGGTTACCAGGGGGGGGGGGTGCAGTATAGGGTCACCAGGAGGGTGCAGTATAGGGTTACCAGGAGGGTGCAGTATAGGGCTACCAGGAGGGTGCAGTATAGGGTTACCAGGAGGGTGTAGTATAGGGTCACCAGGAGAGTGTAGTATAGGGTCACCAGGAGGGTGCAGTATAGGGTCACCAGGAGGGTGCAGTATAGGGTCACCAGGAGAGTGTAGTATAGGGTCACCAGGAGGGTGCAGTATAGGGTCACCAGGAGGGTGCAGTATAGGGTCACCAGGTGGGTGCAGTATATGGCCACCAGGGGGGTGCAGTATAGGGTCACCATGTGGGGTGCAGTATAGGGTTACCAGGAGGGTGCAGTATAGGGTTACCAGGGGGGGGGGTGCAGTATAGGGTCACCAGGAGGGTGCAGTATAGGGTTACCAGGAGGGTGCAGTATAGGGCTACCAGGAGGGTGCAGTATAGGGTTACCAGGAGGGTGTAGTATAGGGTCACCAGGAGAGTGTAGTATAGGGTCACCAAGAGGGTGCAGTATAGGGTCACCAGGAGGGTGCAGTATAGGGTCACCAGGAGAGTGTAGTATAGGGTCACCAGGAGGGTGCAGTATAGGGTCACCAGGAGGGTGCAGTATAGGGTTACCAGGTGGGTGCAGTATAGGGTTACCAGGTGGGTGCAGTATAGGTTACCAGGAGGGTGCAGTATAGGGTCACCAGGTGGGTGCAGTATAGGGTCACCAGGAGGGTGCAGTATAGGGTCACCAGGAGGGTGCAGTATAGGGTTACCAGGAGGGTGTAGTATAGGGTCACCAGGAGAGTGTAGTATAGGGTCACCAGGAGGGTGCAGTATAGGGTCACGAGGAGGGTGCAGTATAGGGTCACCAGGAGAGTGTAGTATAGGGTCACCAGGAGAGTGTAGTATAGGGTCACCAGGTGGGTGCAGTATAGGGTCACCAGGTGGGTGCAGTATAGGGTCACCAGGAGGGTGCAGTATAGGGTCACGAGGAGGGTGCAGTATAGGGTTACCAGGAGGGTGTAGTATAGGGTCACCAGGAGGGTGCAGTATAGGGTCACCAGGTGGGTGCAGCATAGGGTCACCAGGTGGGTGCAGTATAGGGTTACCAGGTGGGTGCAGTATAGGTCACCAGGAGGGTGCAGTATAGGGTCACCAGGTGGGAGGGGGGGGGGCTGAAGAACCTCACTCACATCCCCAGACAACAGTTTGTGTCGACTGATAAAAGAACCCACCATGGAAGATCATCCGTGGAAACACCGCCACAACCCCCCTCCTAACCAAGCTCGGACCCGAACCCCCCTGTGACGCCCTCTCCCCCCACCCCCCTTCCCCCACCTGGTTACGGGCAAGGCTATCATATGTTCGGGATCTGGCATTAGACGTCGCCTGCTTCTACCTCGATCTAGTTTCCTTCTGCAACGGCTTCGCCGATATCACTCTCGTGATCGACACCAGCGGAGAAACATCTAGCGCCGACTGGCGGCAGATTGAGGCATTCGCGGATGCCTTTGACGGCGCGCTCCGCCTGGGCGAGGAGGAGGTCCGCCGGGCCGCCATCGGATACAACCGGGAAGCCCGAATCCTCTCCTACCTCAACGAGTTCGGGAGCGATTTAAATCTGGATCAGGCATCCTCGGAGACCGAGCGCAACCTGGCGGACGCCCTGAACTTGGCCCTGAACGAGATCTACCTGCTGGATAACGGTGACCGTCCGGACGCTCCGGATTACATCATCGTCCTCACGGCGGGGGTCCAGAACGGCAACTTCCTGGCTGCCCTGGATCGCGCCCGGAGCCGGAACATCCTGGTGGCGGCTGTGGGATTCGGGACGGCCGTGGAGCAGTCCTGGCTGAGGGTGATCGCCGATAGGACGGACCTGGCATTCGCTGTTCCGGAAGCAACCACGGATCCCGTGAGGCTGACCTTCTGGGCCGAGAGTCTTCTGGAGGACCTGTGTTTCGTGGTGGGCGGCCGAAGTAAGTGATCCCGACACCCGCGTGCGTGCGAGGGACGCTATCTTTGTCTATGTAAATGGTGACCCCGCCCTCTCAGCCAATCAGTGCTCAGCGCACCAATCCATCGACCAATCAAATGTCACCGTTCCAACCAACCAATCACTCGCGCACTTCTCGTACCCGGACTCTCTCGTACCCGGACTCTATCGTACCCGGACTCTCTCGTACCAGGACTCTCTCGTAACCATCGGGATTACCTACTACTCCAGAGGCATCGTGTGGATTTTTTCTGCCAACTGTTTAGCATGAGAACCGTTTGCATAATCCTTTTGCATGGCATGAACTCTGCATGGCTTCGTTTTCTTTGCATGGCTCTACTTTCTTTACAGCGCATGGTATTTTAGAATGGCATGAATATTGCATGATATTTTGTGCATGGCATGAATTTTGCATGATTTCACCTATCGCCTGCTTGATTTTCGCAATGCATGCTTGCTTGGTATTTGGACTGTAGTCACGATCGCATGATGAAAGCATGGCCTGTAAGTGTGCATGACACATAGCTTGTATCTGTGCATGACCTTGTACAATGGCGTACACCACGGCATGTAGCGATAGAAAACAACATTTGTGCATGTTATTTCAATAACCAGTTGCATGGTAGTGTAGAGTTTCGCATGGCATGATAACTATACAGTGCATGTTGATGACGTCATATCACAGTCACGACGAAATAAGAACTAATATTGCAGTCATCTTACACAACAGAGAATGCGAGGGCGATCAGGTTGCGTGCCCACATCCTTACCGTTATCATAGCGGAGTGTATGGCTATTGAAGCACCCACTGTAATAGACACCCTCACTTGCCACATTCATACGCGTATAAATACAGCCGTGCACGTGACTTTGCATGACGTCATAACCGCGACTGAGCGCGTGGCTTACACAGCGTTAAAGTATACACAGTTTTTGTAGAGATCCTTAGACACAATTCATCTCCTAGTTTACACACCTTGCCCGCTCCCCAATATTTACGATTGTAGATTTCTGCCATGTATGTTGCGAGTAATATTTTATCTAAGCCCGCGATCTATTTAATTGAAAGTCATCCCTCTGTGTGGAGACTTGGAGTATTTATTGCATGTAAATTAGCATTCAATCCTTCATTTGCACTATTTTGAGGAATTATGCAATAAATAACGTCAATGGAATGCATAAATGCGGAGAAAGAAGGGAAATTTACTAGGTCAACTATAAATCGATTCGAAAACGAGTCTTGAAGGAATAGGGGGCCAACAACAGTTCCATGTGTAATCTACAGAATTATAGCACGATAATCAATGTATTAAAGGCTTATGTACAGGTGACAATTACCGCATCAGGGGATACTATGGTACAGTTTAATTGGTTTGTCATTTTTCTTGGTTCATCCTCACCCTGTTTATGTACCATTTGACAGTTGGACCCCCCGGCCCGGCAGGTGCCACTGGGGGGACCGGCCCGGACGGATCCGTTGGGGAGCAGGGTCCCCTGGGCCCTGCTGGCCAGCCGGGCCCCTCGGGACCCACCGGACCGTCAGGACGCCCAGGGAGCACGGGACAACCAGGTACCAGCCCGACAGCGGGGCTACCATAGGCATTTAATAGATATAGTTATCGATAACATCGAGGCATAATCAGTGCCATGTTCACGTTTTTATCCAATAGGGCATCATACGACATAGCGAAATATATTTGAGAAATATAAATATTCATTTTAACGAATATTAATATTCATACGTTGGTAGTGAAACATACATAGGCCTACATTTAATGATCACATATTAACAGTGAAATGTAATGATTGAATTATATAAGTATTAATTGAGCAGTTCATGCCCGAAAGTTAACAAGCGGCATTAATTTTTATTTCTCGAAGAGGACGATCATAATAGTGACCCATGACTGATGATAGTTATTCATCCTCCATTGAGCGAGGCAATTTGATTATGTGTATCTATAACTGCTATCCTCATCTACTACCTCTATCATTGGTGCCGCTATCACTAGTATCACTACCATGTTTCCTTCATCACATTGCTTCCCTGAATGTTGACAGGCCCATCCGGCAATCGCGGCACTGACGGACCTATCGGACCCATTGGAATCATCGGGATCCCCGGCCCCGCCGGACCGGCTGGAGGACCTGGCGAGAGAGGACCCCCTGGCACGGTCCCCGGACGCCCCGGACCAGCCGGACCCGCCGGCCCTAGGGGACCCGCAGGTCCCCCCGGCGGGCCGGGAGAGGATGGCAGCCGGGGGCCCAGCGGACCCAGCGGGCCGTCCGGTCCCTCCGGACCCCCCGGCACCAGTGGCGAGCGCGGCCCAGTGGGACCGTCCGGACCCTCTGGACAGCGCGGCCCCGGCGGGTCGTCTGGACCCGGAGGGCCAACGGGACCCCCTGGAAGGACAGGTCAGCAGCCAAAACATCCCTTAGTATCCATGGTAACGCCTGGAGTAAAACACCCTATTGACATGGGGATATCCGACCATATACAGTGTATAACATGTATTTTGTTTAGCTTGATATGGGAACCACAGGAGTGAATACAAACGTTATATAAACATTATATATAGCTTATATACTAATAGGATTCTAGTTACCATGGTAACGAAACCGATCATATATATGCATGTTGTATTTTTGTTGAGCTTGATATGGAAACTACAGCTCCGGAGTGAATACAAACATTACATATATATATAGCTTATATACTAATAGGATTCTAGTTACCATGGTAACGACCTGGTGAGGACACGCCTCTGTGTACCGTGATCCCGATTCACGCGTCTGTTCCCTCGCACTGTTCGCAGGCGAATCCGGACCGCGAGGCCCCGCCGGACCTTCTGGACCCAGCGGACCCTCAGGAGAATCCGGACTCCGTGGACCTGCAGGAGAGCCCGGATCGCGAGGACCGAGCGGACCTTCCGGCCCGGCAGGCGGCCCCGGAGACAGAGGCCCCGCCGGACCCATCGGACCGACCGGACCCACCGGAACTGAAGCTGGCGAACCCGGACCCCCCGGACTACCAGGGCCATCAGGACCCAGCGGAGAGCGAGGACCGGCGGGAGAACCTGGACCCGTCGGATCCCGCGGACCGTCCGGCCCATCCGGACCTTCCGGACCCTCTGGGCCCAGCGGACCGCCAGGTTAGCTTGGTCACTATATAATAAACGTATTTAAATCATAGTAATAAAATAATAATGGATTTAAACCATATTATGATATTAATGTCAATAAAATATTAATGTAAGTAATAATGATATAAATAAAGATAATGATCTAAATAATATAATCACGATATAAATAACAAAATAATGGAGTAAGTAATAAAATCATTATATAAATAGTGAAATATAATGTCAAGCATAATATATTAATGTAAATAATAAAATACTAATATAAAAAAAATATATAACATAATATCATAAAATCCATAATAAAATTGCCGCCCGCTGTTGTAAGATACATCTATTGCATATCTTTGTCTGCCTAGGTTCCGGAGGCCAGCGAGGTCCAATCGGACAATCAGGAGACCGCGGGCCGGCCGGCCCCACCGGCCCCACCGGCCCCTCTGGACCCACCGGCCAACCCGGGTCGAGCCCGGCCGGACCCCCCGGATCCCCAGGACCCTCGGGACCTGCAGGCGATTCCGGACCTCAGGGATTCCGGGGTCCCGACGGACAGCCAGGACCCTCGGGACCGGGGGGTGTGCGGGGTCCCAGGGGCCCTACAGGCCCCACCGGCCCAACGGGACCCTCAGGACCATCGGGCCCCGGAGGGGTTCTGGGTGGCACTGGCAGCACGGGCAACAGGGGGCGAACCGGTCCTGCAGGTCGGTCTCTCAATTATTGTCCTTGAACCACCATCTCTCAAAAGATTTCATTTAATTGCATTAATAATAATTTATTTCCATCATAATTCTAAACCGAAAAATATCCTGTGCATTATAAACAGCAGACCAGATGTCACTCAGATAGTGAGATATTATATAGATTGTATCCAGATCGTTTAGAATCTTGCACCTTGAAAATAGTGACATACTTGACCATGCAATAAAGCCAGCAGATATGTAAATATATATACTATGTAAAGATTCGGAGTCCAGGATGTTTATCCAGAACGATCCGGATTCGCAGTAATGTGAAGTGGCGCCTCTAGCGGGTTCCAGATCAGGGGATCTCATGAAGGCCAATAATATATACCGCACGATGCATTGGGTATTGAAAGCTGACCTGCCATTCATTCCTCTTGACCCACAGGACCTAGTGGGCCCTCTGGCCCGACGGGTGAAATCGGACCCAGTGGCCCATCCGGCCCCAGAGGCCCCGCCGGCCCCAGCGGACCCTCCGGGACATCTGGCGAGCGCGGGGGACCCGGAGACACTGGCCCCCCTGGTCCCAGCGGCCCGTCCGGACCCTCCGGCGAGCGGGGACCCCCAGGCGGGCTGGGACCTGTCGGCGCTACAGGAGAACCAGGCTCCACAGGATCAGCCGGCCCGTCCGGACCCTCTGGCCCCCCGGGCAGGTCTGGACCGGCCGGACCCCTGGGAGAGTCCGGGGAGCCGGGTGATCGTGGACCCTCAGGCGGGCTGGGACCCGTAGGCCCCTCCGGCCCCAGCGGCCCTCGAGGACCCGCAGGGCCGTCTGGGCCTGGCGGTAAGTCGCTACTTGGGTCATAGATTATGTTATTAAAATGTTTTGGTTTTGGGCATTATTAAATTAGTTAATGTCCCCATTATTACATATTAGCACAATTCAATTTTTTTTATTATTAGCTATTTTCAGTATGAGATATATTCATTATTAAATATTTTCATTAATAACCATTTTCATTATAAAATATTTCATTAATAACCATTTTCATTATAAAATATATCATTAAATATATTCATTATTAAGTATGTTCATTATTAGGTATGTTCATTATTAAATATGTTCATTATTAAAAATGTTCATTATTAAACGAGTTCATTATTTTAAAAAATCATTAGTATATGTTTTCATTATTAAAAAAATGTATTAGTATATATTTTCATTATTATATATTTTCATTATTATATATTTTCATTATTATATATTTTCATTATTATATATTTTTATTATTATATATTTTCCTTTTTAATCATTATTAAGAGTAAGATCTTAGCCTTTAACCGTCGACTCATGTGTTAACGCCATTAGGGCCTCCCGGCGGCACTGGCGGCACCGGATTCGCCGGACCTGCTGGACCCAGCGGCCCCAGCGGACCAGACGGCCCCTCAGGACCCCCCGGACCCTCGGGAGACCGCGGCCCAGCCGGCCCCCGGGGACCGACCGGCACCCAGGCCGGACCCGCCGGACCTACTGGCCCCTCCGGCCCATCCGGAGAGCGTGGCCCCGCCGGGCCATCAGGACCTCTGGGACCCACAGGTAAGGAGGGTGTGTGTAGGGAGGGGAGGGGGGGGGGAGTGCAGGAATGTACCCATGATCACGATGTGTAGTGTTATGCAGAGACAACTATTTTGCTTTGACTTTCGACAATCGCCTTATTATCTGAGATATGTTGATCTACAATGAGTATGTTATGAAGGCAAAGGCAGAAACAGACACACCTCTTTGGTCAGAAGCATGTGATTTAAAATAATATTTACATTCATCTAAATGTTTTGTCTGATGACTGGCATTGTACTATTCTCCAGGCTAAATTAATATCATAAATCTCTTAAGGTATTATTATTACTTACATTAATTATATTTTGCGCTATTATTTTTTTTAGTTTAGTAATGGCATAATAATAATAATAATAATGTATGTTTCTGTAGGTGAGAGTGGCCCAAGAGGCCCGGACGGGCCCAGCGGACCTAGCGGAGAGCCCGGCCCCCCAGGAGAGGGCGGTCCCCTCGGACCCTCAGGACCCACAGGACCCTCAGGACCCAGCGGCGAATCCGGCCCCAGCGGCCCGGACGGCCCCTCCGGTCCCTCGGGACCAAGCGGCCCGGCCGGTCCCTCAGGGGAGCGCGGCCCGCCGGGGGAGGGTGGGCCCCAGGGAGAGCAAGGCTCCCCCGGTCCCGCCGGACCTTCGGGCCCCACCGGCACCAGAGGCCCCGACGGTGGACTCGGTGTCAGCGGCCCCAGAGGACCCTCAGGCCCCAGCGGACCCAGCGGACCTTCCGGTGAAAGCGGACCCCCAGGATCCCCCGGCCCTAGCGGACCCAGAGGACCCACAGGCCCCGCCGGATCGCAACCCGGACCCCTTGGGCCCACTGGTCAGTAAAGTACATCCTCCCCTCGCCCCCATCATCCCTCCAATTAACTAAGATTTATATTGGCTGCATTGAACATTTTAGTAAGATTCGCTTATTCACTGAGACCATATAATTTTAATACACGTATAAGAGACTTCATATTCAACAAAATATTCCGTGATCAAAATATTGTTATTAATAGTGATAAAAATATTGTTATTAATAGTGATAAAAATATTGTTATTAATAGTGATACAAATATTGCTATTAATAGTGATAAAATAAAAGTATTTATTAGTATATAATACTATGTTTATAAAAACAATATCAAGTACAAAGGGTTATATCTGCATCAACGAAATAAGTTTTGTCTGACTCTATCGCCTGTTATCTAATTGACTTATCTGAGCTCCCTCGCAGGCATTCTTGTCTCACGAGAAACTGATCCCCTGGGACCAACAATAATTAACCAAAGAACGATAATACTTTGATAATAAAAGTAGTATAGCTTATATATCTTTAATAATTTATGGGCACTTTTGAGTAATTAGGGACAATTTAGATGAGCTCTTCCAGAAACTGGTCCGCCAGTTATTTAATAAATATCTTTACTAATCAGTCATAATATGCGTGGCTATATCATTACTATCTGGATTCGGACTTTCTAGGACCCACCGGACCCTCCGGACAGTCTGGAGAGCGCGGACCGGCCGGACCTTCAGGACCCACCGGACCCTCGGGACCCTCGGGACCCCGAGGACCCGCGGGACCCTCGGGAGACACCGGCGAACCCGGACCTTTGGGACCCTCGGGGACGTCTGGAGCGACCGGACCTGCCGGGCCGTCTGGACCCTCAGGAACCTCAGGCCCGTCCGGACCCACAGGACCCACCGGACCGGCCGGCCCAGCCGGGGAGAGAGGCGACCGTGGGCCCGCAGGGGGCAGCGGCGTGAGCGGTCCTCTCGGCCCCACCGGACCCTCTGGCGCCGCCGGACCTGCCGGCACCCCCGGCGAGAGAGGCCCTGGCGGAGAGCCAGGTAACCTTGGCAACGTCTATTGCGTATTTTTTGTACTATATTTGTCATTTATGGGGCAGTTTATAAGTAAGATTTGGAGATTTGAATAAGTTGTCATGGTTATAAAATTGTCTGGACATATAATAGCATCATTTTTAAGAAATGTATAGTAAACAATAATGCACTGTATTGACCGACATAATTATATAGGCGCATATCGTTAGTAAAATTCCCGATTTACGAATCATTAACCGGAATAGTTGGAAAGGTAGCAGAAAATAGCTAAAAACTATTAAACAACCACCTGCTATATAAGACTGAAAGCCGATACTCGTCTTAAAGTTAATGTACAGTTTTAAATTGTTCAGTTTTGAACCCTAGCAATCTGGATTTCTTTCATCGTTTTCAGGATCACGCGGACCTGCTGGGCCGTCTGGCCCCAGTGGTGAGAGCGGTGAGCCTGGACCCTCTGGAGAGACAGGTCCCAGCGGACCCCGGGGCCCCGCCGGCCCCGCCGGTGATAGGGGAGAGCCCGGCCCAGGGGGCGTGGGCGGCCCCAGGGGCCCCACTGGACCCAGCGGACCTTCCGGACCTGCCGGACCGAGCGGCGAGAGGGGCAGCCCGGGAACACCAGGCACGTAAAGGCCCCGGCGGGGGGGGGGGGGGGGGCTTCTCGTGCAGTGGGCTGAATGCCTTGTCGGGGCTCAATAGCGGTCAAGTTATTTTGGAGCGATTATTGGGCTGGTTTAGGCCGTGTATGCACAAACATGGCCAAAAATGTAATGTAATATGTAATGTTATGTAATATATCGTTATAACTGAATATTTGTGAGTGGCAAGCTCTATATATTTAGCCTATTATCAAGGATAAGTTACTGTTAGCATTGCCATTCTATTATCTTAGCATTGTCAGTCCATATTTAGCGTTGACATTCTTCATATTAGCATTCACATTCCATATTAGCATTGACATTTTATGGCAATTGCAATGCCCTTTATGTCAGTGTTTCTACCTGTTATATTTGCCCGATACGCCTATAACCGTGAAGAACTTTATTCACAAATCATCACAAATCATTTTGTATATTGAATGACAGCTCATTTTTGTTGTCATGCCACCAGGAAGTCCTGGTGAATCCGGATTCCCCGGCCCCAGCGGTCCGTCCGGAGAGCGTGGTCCTTCCGGACCCACAGGGGAGACCGGGCCCCGTGGGACAGACGGCTCCCCAGGCAGGGACGGACAGACAGGTCAGACCCAGGAGCCAGGGCGGAGGCAGGGGGGGGGGGGGGGTGAGGGAGGTGCATGTATGAGGTGGCCAAGCGGGTAAAGGGGCATATTTTGGTATATTTTAAGATTTCGCTGTGGCATGTATCACGTCACGGACGTCTTCAGGGACGTAAGCAGGGATGGGGGACGGGGATTGGGTGAGGGTAATAGGGGTGGTAGGCGGGGTGGGGAGTGTGCGGGGTTGGTGGATTGGAGGCTGAGTGGTGAAGATCTTATTAATATAAATATATATTAATATCTATGTCAATAGCGCAGTATTTACTAGGCTCCATAATGTAAAATATATCGTAAATATGTATGCGTCGAGAGAGAGAGAGATATCCACATAAATAACTAGGCATAATAAAAAGTGCAGGCAACCAGAATAAAACCCAGTAAACGTAAAAACAACTAACTTTATTTATATAACTATAAAACCACCACCCTTCTACCCCTCCCAGGACCTGCCGGACCCGCTGGACCCTCTGGGGAGAGAGGGCCTGGAGGCCCTATCGGACCCTCCGGAGAATCAGGCCCCGCTGGACCCTCCGGACCCACAGGACCTTCTGGAGAACCCGGATCAGCCGGGGATACCGGACTGCCAGGACCAGCCGGACCCTCTGGACCCAGCGGACCGACAGGACCCACGGGCGAAACCGGACCTCGGGGACAAGACGCCGGTCGAGGTGGGGGAAATTCGGGATTTATCAATTAAGGGTCAAATGTCAATGGCTATATTTTCGTCAAAAGGGATAGTCATTGGCATATTGCAACATATTGAATCATTGTAAAATATATTTTATTTATTCAGCAAGCAGTCATATCAGATTCTGATCACACTAAAGAAATGTTAGGTGAACTTCATTTGATATCATCAGTGTTAATGTAATACAAATAATTGCAATGATATATAATTATTATTACGTTAAAGAATACTAAAGATTTCCTTGAGCCAGATGTAGTGACACATGTATGCCATGACAACTCCAGGCCCCACGGGTCCTGCCGGGCCGGCTGGACCAAGTGGGGAGGCCGGACCCTCCGGACCCACAGGACCCAGCGGCCCCTCAGGCCCCTCTGGCCCTCGAGGCCCATCCGGACCCAGTGGAGAGACCGGGGGTGTCGGGAGTCCTGGTAACCCTGGCGGCACAGGAGCCACAGGCCAGGCGGGCCCCAGCGGCCCCGGCGGCCCATCCGGCCCCACCGGACCCACCGGACCCAGCGGCCCATCCGGACCCGCCGGATCCCAGGGAGAGAGGGGGGATCGCGGACCTTCCGGACCTGGCGGACCGAGAGGACCATCAGGTATGAAGCATCGTAACCTAGGGACAGTCACCATGGCAAATAATCTCTAA
Organism: Arenicola marina; assembly: GCA_964019135.1. Taxonomy (NCBI): domain Eukaryota; kingdom Metazoa; phylum Annelida; class Polychaeta; family Arenicolidae; genus Arenicola; species Arenicola marina. Next base: position 22,747,385 of record OZ025263.1, read on the forward strand.
TGTCGTCGTCGTTACGGGTAATTACCTTGACAAGATTTACTTATACATATTATAACTACACTTTATCCTCGATATATGGCAATATATATGAATATATATATAGATATATACCTTAACATACATTATATTATAACAATATTAGATATTTATAAATGTAAATAGACATAATATTATAACGGTATTACACCTACATATATATATATATACATATATATATAGTATGCTCTATTTTGCCAGTCAGTGGGTTTCCATTGCTTTGACGGTAAACATGTGACTAAGCTGAAATGACCTGCTTCAGGCCCATCTGGACCATCCGGCGAACCTGGACCACCGGGCGAGGGCGGCTCTCCGGGAGAGCCTGGCTCCGCCGGCCCCGCTGGACCCAGCGGCCCCGCCGGCACATCAGGAGAGAGAGGCCCAGCGGGACCCCCGGGACTGGGCGGCGAGCGCGGCGAGCGCGGCCCCGCCGGACCCGCTGGGGAGACCGGGCCCAGGGGTCCCACCGGCCCCCTGGGACCCTCCGGACGCCCAGCCACCTCCGAGAGAGGCGAGCAGGGGTCTGCGGGCGAGCCCGGTCCGCCAGGACCCACCGGACCCGCAGGTCCTGCTGGACCGGCCGGACAGCCAGGACAAGGCGGCACGCCCGGAGAACCCGGACGCCCAGGTGAGATCCGGCTGGGGGAGATTATCTTGAACTGGAAGATTATCTTGAACTGGAAGATTATCTTGAACTGGAAGATTATCTTGAACCGGAAAGATTATCTTGAACGGCAAGATTATCTTGAAACGCAAGATTATCTTGAGCTGCAAGATTCTCTTTACTAGCAGGTCATCTTGAGCTGGAAGATTATCTTAAGTAGCATATTATCTTATCCGGCAGATTATCTCACTGGGAAGGTTATCGTGATCGGAAAATTAACTATTCATTAATTCATTCCAGATTTATTTACCACCGAAAGAAAATACAAACTTTCTTTTTATTAATTAAAATATTGTATTTGATATTGAACATTATCACATCATATCATGGTGAATACCAATTACAGGTGTGGATGGTCCCAGAGGTCCGTCCGGACCCGCGGGACCCTCGGGACCCAGCGGGGAGACCGGCCAACCCGGACCCCTGGGTCCCTCTGGCCCGGCAGGGTCTCCCGGTGACAGAGGCACGTCCGGCCAGCCCGGCCCCGTTGGCCCCCCAGGGCCCCTGGGACCTGCCGGGGACAGCGGCCCAGCTGGAGAGTCAGGGACTCGGGGAGAACCCGGCTTTGGTGGTACCCCTGGCACCCCCGGCCAAAGAGGAGAGCGGGGACCATCCGGTCCATCAGGGCCTTCTGGGCCCACTGGCCCCACCGGACCCACCGGCCCCAGCGGCCCGGACGGTCCAGCCGGGGAGAGAGGCACCTCTGGACAGTCAGGTAAGGCTGTGAATACCGATATTATAGATATAGGTGAGGCTGGTAGTTAGTTACGACATAAGGTGCAAAAGGATTGAGCAAAATATTTGTGATTAAACGATTAAATTAATTTCCCTGAGTGAGCAGATTCACGAGAAAGTATTCTTTGATGTCGATTTGAGCTCATTGCGCCAGATCTGTAAACAATATAACTCACGCGCCCAACCATTGTCTTCGAAATGCTCGAGTTGTTCGAGTTGTTTCCTTGACGACAACTATAGGGCCAATAGTCAGTCTTTGTTGATGCACCAAGGCGATGCCCACAAGTAACTCCATAATATATGATACCTCTAGGAACCTCCGGCCCGCTTGGACCTGTTGGACCAGTTGGACCCAGCGGACCGAGTGGACCTTCCGGAGAGACTGGCGAACGTGGACCTAGCGGACCGGGAGGTGCCAGGGGGGAGAGGGGTCCTGCGGGACCATCCGGACCCCGGGGCACTGACGGAACCACAGGACCAGGCGGCGAACCAGGACCGGCCGGACCCCAGGGAGAGCGCGGAACACCAGGAACCAGAGGTGATCTCGCCGTACTAATTGGCTCACTCCGACGTCCGATTTGTTCATCAATCAGATTTTGTTTCAATTTAATTCTGCTTATGATTCCTTATGATAATGACGTTGATGTTAGATGTAGATTTGACCAATATGGCTGTGAGAAATGCATAAGGGAGCACAAAAAGAGTCATTCCTGATCCCGTTTAGCCCATAGCCATCGAGCCAGCATGTATAAACTTCACTCCCGCTTGCCCAGTTAACGATAGGATCCACCCGTTCACAATACATAATCTTGGTTGCTGCTTCAGGCCCCGACGGACCATCTGGCCCCAGCGGCCCGGGCGGCGAGAGAGGCCCTGCCGGCCCCACGGGCGAGCGAGGACCGACCGGGGAGCCCGGTAGCCCCGGGCAGCCCGGCCCTGACGGCGCCCCCGGCGTGGGGGAGCCCGGCCCCAGGGGCCCCGCCGGACCTTCTGGCCCAGCCGGCCCCGCGGGCGAGCCTGGCTCGCGCGGCCCCGCCGGCCCCTCGGGAGAGAGGGGTCCGGGTGGACCCACGGGACCCTCGGGACCCACTGGGGAGTCTGGCCCCCGCGGACCGGCCGGCCCCACGGGCACGGCAGGCGAGCCCGGCGAGGACGGCGGACCAGGCACACCAGGTAGGGTGTCATTATCTACATGATTAGTCTACGTATTATTTGTTTACTGTTTAACACTTCACCTGGAATTTAAGCCAATCACATTCCATGCGATGCGTCACCTCGGTAGGTGCAGCCGCGTCTCTCATCTTGGCTGGACCGGAAATAATACAAATTACCCAACCGGAAGTTGGTTAAACGTCAGCGATGCGTTGATTAACCTTTCTTGACCTTGGTCGGCCGGTGCCTGTCCATGTCCACCTTAATTTTACCTATATTTCCCTAATTTGCTGTTTGATCTGCGCGATGACTATTCTTGCTGGTTTCTGCTGCTATATGGCGCGTTTCCATTGTTACCAGGACAACGTGGCCCCGCGGGCCCTGCTGGCCCCCAGGGAGAGAGGGGTACAGACGGCCCCACCGGTGAAACAGGCAGTCCAGGACCCGGCGGACCGTCCGGCCCACGCGGAGAGAGAGGCCCCAGCGGCCCCTCCGGACCCACCGGGCCCACGGGCCCCCTGGGACCCGCTGGACAGGCCGGCGACAGGGGTGAGCCGGGCACCGCCGGAACCCCAGGCACCCCAGGTACGTCAGCACACCCTCACCCTAACTCACATCACCCTCGGTATATCATACTAAATTATATGGCCTCATGGGTTGTCTATGTCGCAATTTTTCAACACTTACTACGAAATGTCTCTGAAATGAAAAGGGAGATATTGGATTTACAGCTTTCACTGTTTACCTTAGCGAAAAAAGGACTGGTGTCATGTAGAAACAGCCTTGTGAGTTTGTACTTACGGACGTAGTGTCTCGCCATTGTACAGTGGGATAACGTGGGATAAGAGTTATAGCGATATTAGTACATTAGAAGAGGTATTAACATCTGTCAATATGCAACAGACTGACTGTCAGTGAAACCTGTCCACGATGCCGCAAACTCAGGTTATTATTATGATATGGTAACAATTCCGCTCATGGAACGCTATGACGATTGGAAGGCGTCGCAGTCGACACAGGCATATTTGAAAAATCGACGTTCGACATTGACCCCTAAATTCCGACACTTAGGATTTGGAATAGCGACGTCGACACAGATAGCGGGATTTTAGAAAAAAAAACGACACTGAACGGAGCCAAAACACGACACGAAACGTCGCGAAAAAAAACGACATTCGAGACTAATAATTTAGCAAAATTGACACCGGACACTGACCCCCCCTCCCCTCCCTTCCAGACCCATAAAGGAGATGTGATTGATAAACTGCCCATCAAGGAGTTGCCATTACATGGCGGGAAGCGTGCAGTCAATCCAGGGCGAAACGCGTCCACCTTCCGCTTATCATTACATGACTCTGGTTCCAGGCACGACAGGACCTCTCGGACCGGCCGGCCCGCAGGGGGAGAGAGGCCCCACGGGCACCCCGGGTGAGACAGGCCCCAGGGGTGACACCGGCGAGCGAGGTCAGACAGGCAACACCGGGGAGCGTGGACCCACGGGTACCCCCGGTACCTCAGGGGTAGGCGGCCAGACGGGAGCAACCGGGCCCTCGGGACCCCAGGGAGAGAGGGGTCCCAGCGGCCCTGGGGGGTCGCGAGGCCCGAGTGGACCCACCGGACCCTCAGGACCCAGCGGTGAACCCGGATCCCGCGGAGAGACCGGCCAGCCCGGACCCTCTGGGGAACTAGGACCATCTGGAACACCAGGATCACCAGGTATCTGACAGATCCAGAAGGGTCACGGAAGGACTCTCTTTATTAGAAGTTATAAGGATGGGTCCTGAATTGTTTTGACGCAGCGTGCAGTTTATGCAGTATAATTTATTCATAATTAATTTTTATTTTGCAATATTACGTTACAGAGAAGGATGTTACCGTTGTCACGATATAAGGAGAACATACATAATAATAAAAATGTCTAGTTTTATTGGAATACATTCCATATTTCGATGTCACGGATTGGTACACGGATGTTGACCTTTGACCCAGGACCACGTGGCCCCGCCGGACCATCCGGCGAATCCGGCGAGAGAGGTCCTTCCGGACCGACTGGATCTGCCGGAGAACGAGGTCCTGCCGGAACACCGGGTCCAGGTGGATCCCGAGGACCCACAGGACCAACCGGACCCACCGGCCCCAGCGGACCTTCCGGACCAGCCGGCGAGAGCGGCGAATCCGGTCAACCCGGAGAGGGTGGAACGCCCGGACGCACAGGTAATCCGGAAGCCTCGGGATTTGTTAATAGAAATGATAATTGTGAGAGGTGCTGAAATCCATTGTTTTAAACTGTTTTTTTCCTATTGTTTTGAGGTGACATAGGGGAGTGGTTATATATTTGAACATATGCTATTTTATTCCTAAATCTATCATCAGATTAAACACAAATACGCACAGAAAACTGAAATGTGATTAAACATTTGTCTGACCACCACTCCCCCCCCCCCTTCATCTTTGCCAGGCGAGCGTGGTCTCACAGGACCCGCGGGACCCGCAGGCGAGCGCGGTCAGTCCGGACCTACCGGAGAGGTCGGCAGCCCTGGAGAGCGGGGCCTGTCAGGCACTCCGGGATCCCCAGGCGACAGAGGCACCCCAGGCTCTCCCGGCACGACGGGACCCCTGGGGCCAACCGGACCCTCAGGACCCGCCGGCCCGTCCGGGGAGAGGGGCAGCCCTGGTGAGGGCGGCTCCCCAGGCCCCACCGGTCCCGGTGGGGAGAGGGGCCCCCGCGGCCCTGCCGGACCCTCAGGACCCACTGGACCTACTGGACCCACTGGAGATGCTGGTCGCCCAGGACCTACAGGACAGACCGGTGGGTTGCGCTTGGGCCATTCATTTATGTTTCCTCATTAATGTTCACTAGTTAATTTGCTTCTAATCAATCCGTTTTATTTCATTTAAGTCGCGTTAAACCGTTAACTATGTCATGGTTTCAATATTTAAAACTCAATTAAATGCAGCAGTAAATGACCTCGCTTGCGTCACTTCCGTATCCAGGTCAATCTGGAACGCCCGGCGTTGGCGGTCTTCCTGGATTGGCTGGACCCTCTGGACCAATAGGAGAACGCGGGGAAGCCGGAACCCCCGGAACATCAGGTACCGATCCGGAGATTGAGAATTTCATGCCACCATTTATTCCCAAGCAATTGGAGAATAATATTGTTTGTGAGCTGGTATTGAAGCATTAGACTATTTGCGTATTGATAATTACACTTATATATAGTCATATATTCACATATAGTCGTATCTATAGATTCATATATCGCATGTCATGAAATCCATGCCAATATAAGGCAATATTACCATTGCCAACTAAAATTGAGAAATTGGTATAATCGAAAACGCGACACTCGATATTTAGTGAGAAATGAAGTAACGGCTTTCCTTCCTTACCGTTGTCCAGGAGATAGAGGCTCAGGCGGTCCGACCGGACCCACGGGAGAGGCGGGTCCTCGCGGCCCCGCCGGCCCCGCGGGCCCCGGGGGGGAACAAGGCGAGAGGGGACCAGGCGGGGAACCCGGCCGACCAGGTGGGTAGCGCTGAAACCTACATGCTGGCTGGACAAACACACGATTGTTTTGGCAAAATGGAAAGCCATTCACCAGGTTAATCTGTCGACATCATATATCTTGCTGGAAAGAGCGTGGTGAATACCTTTTTGGTGCGTCTTCTTGATTTGATGGTAACTCTGTATGAATAGCAAAATAGATACCCGCCATGATTACGCACAGTACATAGTTTAATGGCTCATGTATCGGGTATCGTGGCGTCTTTGGCCTCTACACTTTTTGCTCGTTCACCCAGGACCCACGGGCCCTGCCGGCCCATCGGGAACTCCCGGCCAGGGGGGTGAGACTGGCCCCTCGGGACCCACAGGAGAATCCGGCCCCAGAGGCCCAGCTGGACCCCAGGGAGAAGGCGGCGAGCGGGGGCCCGCAGGACCGCTGGGCCCCGCGGGACCCTCAGGCCCCGCCGGCCCAGCGGGCGAGAGCGGACCTCGGGGTGAGCCCGGCCTTGGCGGCAGCCCCGGGCAGCCCGGACAGACAGGAGAGAGGGGACCCGCTGGCCCGTCCGGCACCCCTGGAACCGACGGCGGGGTGGGACCCGCAGGCGAGACCGGACCGGCTGGCGACAGGGGTGAACAGGGTCAGCAGGGCACCCCGGGTCAGCGGGGTCCCACGGGCCCCACCGGTCCCGGAGGTTCTCGCGGACCGAGCGGCCCGGCTGGGGAGGCAGGCCCACGCGGTGAATCGGGCGAGGGTGGGCAGCCCGGCACCCCTGGATCCAGGGGCGAGACGGGACCCGCTGGACCGACCGGGGAGGCAGGCAGCCCCGGAACACCCGGTGGACCTGGAGACCGGGGAAGTCCCGGCCCCAGAGGTCAGGCCGGAGAAAGGGGAGAATCCGGAACCCCAGGTAAATATAGCTGCCAGTTAACTTACAGCTCAGCGGAAAGGTAATCGCTTCTATTATTTCCATAGTTCAAAACTCTCGGTGGATAAACACTGAATTTGCATTAAAAACTGCCATATTTATGTGCATATTATATGCATTAGCATAAACATTATAACTCTCCAGCCTAGAGCCTCACTATTACAAAGGCCGTGATATATTTAATATATATTTCTCAACAGGTCAGTTATGACTGAAAATAAGAATATACTAAACTTACTATAAATATGAACACGAGTTTGTATTATAGGCACGCCACCTCCCTCTCCACAGGACAAAGCGGCACTGACGGCCCTCAGGGTGAGACCGGTGAGAGGGGTCCAGCAGGTCCCAGCGGCCCCCGCGGGCCAGCGGGACCCTCAGGCCCCAGCGGTACCACTGGTGAGACCGGTCAGCGCGGAGACCAGGGTGAGAGCGGAGAACGCGGCCCCAGCGGCCCCGCTGGACCCGCCGGCGAATCGGGACCGCTCGGGCCCACGGGTCCCACGGGACAATCTGGCCCCTCCGGCCAAGGCGGTGAGTATGGAAAGCGAGTCTCGACAAAAAGATTTTTTTTAATTCCTGGGCCGTGAAGAATTTATTTATTAAATCAGGTAGTCATGTCAGGTAGAAAGACATCCTCACCAATCATTATAACGTATTACCATTACCGTTTTTTACAAATATCTTGTATTTAATTGTACTTATATTTGATCTTATTCTGCTTCACATTAGTGATAAATATAGCAAGTGGATAAACTGGCCTGGATCAATTAGCACACATATTAAGTGGCATATCTCTAATTATATATTGAATTAATCATATCCTTAATTGAATATGGAATTAATAATATCTTTAATGTTACATACAATTAAAAATATTTTAATAATTAATAATAGCTTTTATATAGAATTACTAATATCTTTAATTGTGTATAATTACTTATTATACTTTTAAATGTATATAATAGTTAATAATATCTTTAATAGGCGTACTAAAGAATACTATTTATTCGTGTCTTCATCTACAGGTCAGCGTGGTCCCACCGGACCCTCAGGACCTCTGGGCCCCACTGGACCCTCCGGACCCTCAGGGTCTCGTGGGCCCTCGGGTGAGCCCGGCCTAGGGGGCGCTCTCGGCCCCAGTGGGGAGAGAGGCCCACGAGGACCTTCTGGCCCCACAGGCAGCGCCGGCACCCCCGGGACCCCCGGTCAGGGCGGCCTTCCTGGTCTGCCTGGCGACAGGGGACAACAGGGAGAATCTGGCGAAAGAGGGAGCCCCGGTCCGACAGGTACGAAGGCATTCGCCAGGGGGCGCCGCTAAAAATTGCTATATTTCTAACTTCAAACAAAGATTGTTTATGGACCAACTTGAAAGGTTAATTACATCTGTGCATATGTTACCGGACTAGAAGTTCTGTCAGTAATTTTGGCTAATCTTGAATGATAGCTTGCATTATATATTTTATAAATAGTTGACATATCTTCTGCAATGTTTGTTAAGTAGCTTAACATTATGTGTTTAATGCATAATATCGTCGATGCATCACATCTGATTATGTATGCATGTTGTCTATATACATTTATTTTACGGCTTTCGTAGTCAACCCTTGCCGAGTTGAACATCTTCCGACACTAAATAACCTCTAACCCAACGTTATATGTCGCGATTCCAGGCCCCCTTGGACCTATTGGACCTCTGGGACCCTCGGGACCCACCGGCGTGTCTGGCCCAGACGGAACAGCCGGACCTAGGGGTCCTCTGGGTCCCACCGGACCCTCGGGACCACGGGGGGATTCGGGAGAGCGCGGCACCCCCGGACAGACTGGTCAGCCCGGCACTGACGGGGAGACCGGTCCTCAGGGCCCTAGGGGGTCCAGGGGACCAGCCGGACCCACGGGACCTTCGGGCGAGGGCGGCTCCCCTGGGGAGAGCGGGCTACCGGGACCAAGCGGACCACGTGGTGGGTATGGTGGAGTCAGGGTGGGGTCAGGGTGGGGTCAGGGTGTGGTCAGGGTGGGGTCGGGTCGGGACGGGGTGGGGATTAGCGTTTTCCCTGCCATGCGTGAAGTGGATGGGTTAATTCCACTCGCCCACGTCCCCCTTCTAACCATTCGCCCCAGTCCAGAAATGCCATATGATCTATGTAGAGTTGTACTTTACATACTATCATATTCCTAATGGGTTCTTTTCCTGCGTATTAATTTGTCCATGGAATAGCAATGCAGATTTATTTCTTACCAATGAAACATTATTCAATATTATTATAAAGCACATCATTATAATATCACTGTAGTCATGTACCGAACACCACGTCGTTGTACATATTTATCATCCCCCTTGTCATATCAATTTGACCCTAAGGCCTGTCATCCATTCCGCTGCCTAGGTGAGCGCGGTCCGGGAGGCACGTCAGGCCCCACCGGCCCCATCGGCCCCTCCGGCCCCTCCGGCCCGGCGGGTGAGCGCGGACAACCCGGCGAGAGGGGCACTGACGGTACCCCTGGCGACACGGGCCTACCCGGACCATTAGGCCCCGTGGGCCCGGCCGGCCCATCTGGACCCGCGGGCGAGGGCGGCCCCCGGGGGGAGGCTGGCTCGCGCGGGCCTGCCGGACCCTCGGGACCCGCCGGCGAGTCCGGCCCCCGAGGGGAGGCTGGCTCCCGGGGCCCTGACGGCTCCAGCGGCCCTCAGGGTGAGCGGGGAGAGACCGGGCGGGGTGGCACCCCAGGCACCCCCGGCACGACAGGACCCCAGGGAGAGACGGGACCCCGCGGGGAGGCGGGGGAGAGGGGTCCGCAAGGCACCCAGGGATCTTCTGGACCCACAGGTGAGTTATCACGTGACGACACCCGTCCAGGCTCATATAGCAACCCGTGCTCTTTGTAATGGATGCATATTGCGAAATTAGTAATTCATTCAGCAAAAGAAAGACATAAATTACAGAATGGCTATTGATTCATACGCGCGTACGACTCTCTAGCGTTGCTACACTGACAGAGGAACTGGGATTAATTACTTGGAAACCGCGTGTTTATTTACAATTGTTATGTATGTATTATATTGTATTTCTTAAATTAAGATGATTTTTATCGCCAAATCATTCAGGTACATTACAACACTAAAACAAGTGTAAATGGGATACATCTATAATAAAGTGCATTACATTGAGTAGTAAACATATATGGTAGTTGTTACATGATATACATGCAATTAGATACATACTCTTAATGGATATCTTTCTTAAATTTGAAAAATATTAATGTCCAGAGAACTGACTGAAATCTACAAGATGCCTATGGCGGCTCACCATTACGTTTCATGGTGTTTCATGGTTGAAGAGGCCTTAGACCGATACCCTTTGCTTGCCTGCAGGTCCCTCCGGCCCCACCGGCCAGCCAGGTGACCAGGGCTCCAGGGGACCCACTGGCCAGACCGGGGAGCGAGGTACGACCGGCCCCGGCGGCCCCACCGGCCCCAGCGGCCCGACCGGCGAGCGGGGCCCGGCAGGCGAGCGTGGCTCGGCCGGGACCGCCGGCGAACGAGGCCCCAGCGGCCCCACGGGACCCACCGGCCTCAGCGGCGAGCGCGGCCCCTCCGGCCCGTCCGGATCGCGCGGCCCCATCGGGCCCCTGGGACCCTCCGGCCCCGCTGGCCCGATCGGTGAGGCTGGCCCTCAAGGCGAGGGTGGACTGCCCGGCGAACAGGGCTCTAGAGGACCTAGCGGCCCAGCTGGCCCCCAGGGCGAGCGCGGCACACCGGGAACGTCCGGCACCCCCGGGCGGGGGGGCCCCGAGGGCCCCACCGGACCCACGGGAGAGCAGGGCCCGCGCGGTGAGGCAGGAGAACCAGGCAGAGCAGCCACGGACGGACAACCAGGCACCCCAGGTAGGCCGCACCGTGTCCAATCAAAATAACTCACGTATCACTCATGGATAAACAAGGCGTTTTCAGTCTGCTCTATGTTCCCCTGGTAACATAGTTTATGATGTTCATCATTGTTCATGTCAAAACCCTCGAAATAGACTATTTCTGAAGTAAATGGCAGGTGAGAGTAATACGTGAGCTGTGCTGACAAAATGGTTCACCCTAACACGAACGGTCGTTTGTGGATAGTTTCGACGTGGTAATAAAGTCTCCGTAACACACAAATTAAAAGCATTTAAAAGCAAGTCGAAGGCAGCGATATGAAGTCATGGTATATACAGTGGTATAAAAATGTCTTCATCATAATGTCAGGACTTCCCGGAGAGAGAGGCGCGGACGGTCGCCCGGGACCCGCCGGCCCCAGCGGCCCGGCCGGCCCCGGGGGCCTCCCGGGAGAGAGGGGGGCAGCGGGCCCCTTGGGACCGGCCGGTCCCCGCGGAGAAGGCGGGGAGCGAGGACCCTTGGGACCCACGGGCCCGATAGGCCCGAGCGGCCCCTCCGGACCGCGTGGCCAGCCCGGCCCCTCGGGTGAGCCCGGTACGGCGGGCCAGCCAGGGGAGACGGGATCGCGAGGCGAGCAGGGGTCTAGGGGCCCCGCAGGCAGCGGCGGCACCCCCGGCACCACCGGTCCGCAGGGAGAGACCGGCCCCCGTGGCCCCACAGGACCCTCGGGACCCAGCGGTGAGACAGGATCCCCCGGCCCCAGCGGCCCGACGGGAGAAACCGGCTCGCGCGGACCCGACGGTGAAAGGGGTGAGTTGTCAGTGACGTCATCATATGAAGTCATCAACCTCTCAAAAATGATAGTAAAGAAAGTACCATTAGCTGTTTAAAACGTCCGGCAATACGATCAAGGAGTCATATAAGAATAATTTTTTAAAGAAATATTATAATATTTTATTTGATAATCATTTATTTAATAATATTCTAATATTTATTTGATAATATTTTATTTAATAATATTCTCATATTTTATTTAATAATATTCTAATATCTATTTGATAACATTTTATTTGATAATCTCACAATATTTTATTTAATAATCTGACAATATTTTATTTAATAATCTGACAATATTTCATTCAATAATATAAGAGAGAATAATGCTGTAACCAGTGCATGGCTTAATCCCTACCCCCCAGGTCGCGATGGTGAACCCGGCTCCCCGGGCCCCAGCGGTGAGCAAGGCACCCCAGGTATCGGCGGCGTGGACGGCCCCATCGGTCTACCGGGTCCCGCTGGCCCGTCCGGATCCAGGGGCGATACCGGCGAGCGTGGCGGTTCAGGAGAGCCCGGATCCAGGGGGCCGACAGGCCTCCCCGGACCCTCGGGACCCGCCGGCGAGAGAGGCGAGCGTGGCGGCGCAGGAAACCCTGGCCAGAGGGGTCCATCGGGACCCTCAGGACCTTCCGGAGAGAGCGGCGAGAGGGGCGGACCAGGACCCACGGGCGAACAGGGATCCCGCGGCCCAGCGGGACCCTCAGGACCCCGAGGACAAGCCGGACAGGCAGGGGAGCCAGGATCAGCTGGCACCCCCGGATCACCCGGCCGCGCTGGAGCTGACGGACCCGCGGGACCCACAGGAGAATCCGGACCACGTGGTGAACAAGGATCCCGGGGACCCTCGGGAAATCCAGGACGCGACGGAAGTACAGGTGCGCGTCCGGGAACCACATATATTCATATTGCTATTATTTAATTAATATTAATATATTATACTATATATTATATTATTCCAGTATAGTATAATATATATTATACTCTATTATATTATAAATGATAGTATAATATATATCATATTATTATAATATATTATATAGTGTATTATATATTTAATATTATAAACAATCATACACATATATATATATATATATATACATATATCAAGTACGTTTTAGTATGACGTGTGGATACAGAAACCGGGCAGTAAATTACTCCAGTAATTAAGGCACGAGATTAAATCCTGTCAATAATAGACCGATGTATAATCCAGTATATAATATGGAAACCTTTGCTCCCAGCCTATGGTTCATACGGACGTTAAATGACCATTTGGCCATAAGTCAGAAGTACCCATATGGCATATATTTCTTTTTCCTAGCATCTCATAGCATCGGGTTAATTGTCTGTCCAGTACGTGTTTGTTGTTGAGTCAATTTCACCCAATCATCAGGAACGTTGTTCGCTGTTCACGGTACCTCTCATGTCCTGGTTTGTAATGTGTTGATCTGTTGCTATAGGAGCGACTGGACCACGTGGTCCTGGTGGCGAAGGTGGGGCCCCAGGACCCGTGGGGCCGCCCGGCGAGCAGGGCACGCGCGGCGAGCCAGGCATCCGTGGCATCCCCGGAGCCAACAACGAGCGGGGTGAGCAGGGTCAAGCCGGCCCCGTGGGTCCCGCAGGACCCCAGGGTGAGCGAGGAGTTAGCGGCACACCCGGGGCTCCGGGCGAGAGGGGCCGACCAGGGGAACCTGGCAGCCCCGGTCCTGACGGCCAACCGGGACCCCGCGGCCCGACCGGCCCAGGCGGAGTCGACGGCCCCATCGGATTGCCCGGCCCCCGCGGCCAGGCGGGCGACCGAGGCCCCAGCGGCCCCACGGGAGAGGTGGGATCGCGCGGCGAACCCGGACGTGACGGACCCCCGGGACCCCTCGGACCCAGCGGCGAGCGAGGGGGGAGCGGCCGCCCAGGCGGACCCGGGCAGACTGGATCTACAGGACCCGTGGGTCCCGCCGGCCCGACCGGCCCCAGCGGCGAGAGCGGCGAGAGAGGCACCCCCGGAGAACCTGGACGCAGCGGCCCGAGAGGACCCGCGGGACCTACCGGACCCAGCGGCGAGACCGGCGAGCGAGGCCCAGGGGGGCCCTCTGGTCCGGACGGACGTCCCGGCCCCGCCGGCCCCTCCGGCCCCGCAGGACCCCAGGGTGAGGGAGGCTCGCCTGGAGAGTCCGGACCCCGAGGAGCAGCAGGCGAGAGAGGCCCGGCTGGACCGTCAGGCACCACGGGCGAGGCCGGCAGCCCCGGCATCCCAGGGGAGGCTGGGAGGGCCGGCGCGGACGGACTGCCCGGCCCTGCCGGCCCTGCCGGAGAGAGGGGAACCATTGGAGAGAGCGGGCGCCCAGGAACGGACGGACAACCAGGAAGACCAGGTGAGGGACGGCCACGGCTGTGGGATAACATAGAAGTTCTTGTAAGGCTAACGTTCCATGTAACATGGCTACTCTCCTTTTTCAAATACGATCTCCCATGTTAAAATCACTCGTCCGTTACCGTTGGTTACTCCAAGTGATGCATTTACACCCTGTGGCTGCTTGTGCACTAGCTCGTGCTTACTGTTACGGTCCTACTACCGAATTTCATCATGTGGTTACATTTGGAGTAGATACAGGGCAAAGAAGACCATCTAATCTATAAATGTGACCTCTTAGTGAAGCGACATTGCCCGGCATAATCCTACTATTCAACGCATGAACGGCAGTGACGTATGTCCCCTATTATCGCTCACAGGTAACGCTGGCCAGCTGGGACCGGCAGGCCCCGCCGGTGAGCGCGGACCTAGTGGCCCCACGGGTGAGACCGGGTCTCCCGGCGAACGCGGCCTCTCGGGATCCCCCGGTAACGCTGGCACCCAGGGTGAGCGCGGTGAGTCCGGCCCCAGCGGCCCGACCGGCCCCACGGGACCCACAGGCCCCAGCGGCCCCAGTGGAGAGGCAGGCCCACGGGGGGAGGGAGGCGAACGCGGCGGTCTGGGGGAGCCTGGCACGCGCGGACCCCGGGGGCAGACAGGCCCCTCTGGTCAGCCCGGCACCCCCGGGACGGACGGCGAGCGAGGACCCACCGGACCGACAGGACCCACCGGCCCCTCCGGCCCCTCTGGGGAGCGGGGCGGGCAGGGCACAGCAGGGTCGGCGGGTGAGCCCGGTGAGAGGGGGCGTGACGGCGAGCCAGGTGAGTTACGAGGCACCCCCCCCCCTCAAACTTTACCCTAGGTTACAGCTGCCCCACATTTCAAGTGATTCGCAGATAACATAAGTTTTAAATAATTTAGCTTTAAACGTAATTGCTTAGACACAGGACCCTCGTCCGGTACCAAGATTCATTTAGACAAGTAAAGTCAGACACAACCAGCAATAAAAGAAAAAGAAATTGACAGAATCGAGGGCTAACTGCACTATTTCATACCTGTTTATTTGGTAATTTTTGTAATTAATTTAACAGTACAATGAAAAAAAAATATTAAAAGCAAGGATTGAACATTATTAGTGTGAGAAATAACCTAATTTTCATTAATTTGAAGAAGAAAATCCGTTTCTGACGTTTAAAGGAATTGATTTTTCCTTAGAATTCCTACCGCTCAATGACATGGCCTCATATTGATTATCGCACGTCTCCCCTCCCCCCCCCCCCCCCCAACTCTCCCCCTCCCTCTCCCCTCACCCCTCAGGCCGAACCGGCCCCTCTGGCCCGGCCGGCTCCTCCGGCGAGCGTGGTACCCCCGGACAACCCGGCGTCGTCGGCAGCGACGGCCCCCGCGGCCCCCAGGGCGAGCGAGGTCCCTCCGGTCCGGCCGGGGGTCTCGGGCCCACGGGGGAGACCGGACAGCGCGGCCAGAGCGGCAGCCCCGGGTCCCGCGGCGAGGCAGGGGAGAGAGGCACCCCCGGGCAGCCCGGCTCCTTGGGCCCCACCGGCCCGACAGGTCCCGCCGGACCCCAGGGAACGCGCGGCGAGAGCGGACCCAGAGGCGAGGGCGGATCACTGGGAAACGCTGGGTCCCCAGGAACTCCTGGCAGAGATGGTGAGCAGTATACGGTGTCCGCCTCTAAATAATATTAATAATGTATTACACTTTGAGCTTGATTGTGTAGACGTAATAATATTAAGCTGTCCTCTGAAGCTAACAGTAGAGTTATCTTAGCAGACAGCGGTCCCGTGGTAACTAAATCACGCGTTTGATCATACAGCTACGGATTGGTTCACTAGAGGGAGCCACTGTTTTCAAAGTTGCTTCTGAGATTTTTTGAGCTAGGTTCGGTGTACTCTTGGACCCGTTAAGACGGAACACTTCCGCTACCTGCTGTTATAGCTATAAATTATTAATTATGTATTAATTATGTATACATACATATTTATTATGTATACCTTATCACTGACTTACTGCCCATGTGTGTTCAGGCAGCACTGGAGCCACCGGTCCTGCCGGCACCCCAGGAGAGAGGGGTCCCACGGGCCCAGGGGGCCCCACCGGCCGACCCGGAGAGGACGGGGAGGCTGGGAGGGCGGGTACCCCTGGGCAGCAGGGTGAGCGCGGCGAGCAGGGACCCGGCGGACCCACGGGGCCCACAGGACCCAGCGGACCAGCCGGACCAGCAGGCGAGAGGGGGACATCGGGTGATACGGGCGAGACCGGACCCAGGGGAGAGTCTGGCCTGTCTGGTGAGTAAAGTCAATGCCCCCCCCCATCCTATCCATGCCCCCCCCCATCCTATCCATGCCCCCCCCCCCATCCTATCCATGCCCCCCCCTCTTATCCATGCCCCATGCCCCCCCTACAATTCTCCCCTCCAACTGCCACCTTCACCGTGCAGTTGTACGTTTGGCTCGTCTGTTCGGCCGATTCAAGCAGAATGAAACATCATAGCGCATTACATAACAAAATTTTACTAACTAAAGGATTTTTCTCGGAAAGCGAAGTAATTGTTCTGTACGTAGCATCAACGATACTCGATAACACGTAATTATTATTGACTGTGCGTAACTAAGTCCACCCTCCCCCCCCACCCCTCCCCTTCTCCATCACAGGTTCGCCGGGACCCCAGGGACCACAGGGAGAGCGAGGCGGTATCGGCACCCCGGGAGGTCCTGGTGTCCAGGGCCCCCGAGGCCCCTCTGGACCCACGGGAGTGTCCGGCCCAGCAGGAGATCGCGGCGAGTCCGGCCAGACTGGGTCCAGGGGATCGCGCGGACCGACCGGACCTCAGGGTGAGTGTTACACCCCTGACCACCAAGCGCCCTTCATTACGTGTTAAAGGTTTGATAATATTAATGTTAATACAGGGAATATAAATGTCATCGCTTTAGTCAACAATTATACAAAACTGCATAAAAGTTCATGGTTTTAGTCAATCTCACACATAAACCAATTGGTGACGTCACAGAAACGGAAGGCGCGGTCATCCGCTTGCGTGACGTCACGAATTTGTTTTCTGATTGGTTTGTTGAAAACCATGTAATATTATTGAACCGCAGCGATCCTTGTGGTGTATCAACGCAACATATGGTTTGAATATTGTTATAGTATTCTTTAATATGCCATTTGAATGTATAAATTATATAACTTAATAATGACTTATTATATCTTCTAAATTTTCATTTTGATATGCCCCTGTTATGCACGTTTCATCTTTAAATACAGACCAATTGGTTCCCCAGTACTAAGGGAATTACTACACATAACATCTGTAAGGTCTCCAAGTTAGGGATAGTGACATGCCGTGTCTATAAATCCCACGTATAGGTGAGGCTGGAACACGAGGCGAGGACGGATCACCAGGGGTGGGAGGCCCCCTCGGACCCTCAGGACCCACGGGCCCTGCCGGCCCTCAGGGTGAGGCAGGTTCGCCCGGGGAGACCGGAGAACGCGGACCCCTCGGCCCGGCTGGACCCAGCGGCGAGCGGGGCGAACGCGGCCCCTCGGGACCCACGGGACCCCTGGGACCGCTGGGACCGCTGGGACCCGCCGGACCCTCCGGAGAGCGTGGCCCGGGAGGGTCACGTGGTCAGGACGGACAATCTGGTGAGTGAAGAAGCTATCGGGCGATAATATAGGGTAATATAATGATATACGTGCGGAGAATCGAGAGAACGTTTATTACCTAAAGTAAAAAGTATTAATTGGCTTTTGGCTTCACATCTCGCATAGAGGATCAGGCTGTAGCCTAAGTACTAGTTGAAGCTGTAACTATTGAAATATCGGCGTTTTTTAGTTTTTTCTCTTGGTTTTTTTATGGCAAAGCCAATAAAATATATCTATATGTTTTTACCATGAATAATAAATAGAATTCTGGATAAATGTGTATTACAAGTGTATTGCATGTGTATTGAAAATGCCAGGTACTTGTTTTGTCTCGCTTGCGAAAAAGCGAAATTTCCACATTAATTTCTTCACGGTTTGTATCATGATTGTTGCCATGGTTACAGGACCTACCGGTGAGCAGGGACCGGCTGGAGAGCGCGGTGAGCGGGGTCCGGCTGGACCCACGGGCTCGGGGGGTCAGCCTGGTTCACCCGGTGAGCGAGGTCGCCCCGGGGAGCCCGGCCCCAGCGGACCACGCGGAGAGATCGGTCAGGGCGGCTCGCAGGGCCCCACCGGCCCCTCCGGCCCCACCGGCCCCTCGGGGCCCACGGGCGAGAGGGGATCCTCCGGAGAGCGGGGTAGTGTGGGTGAGCCCGGCCTGGGAGGTCAGCCAGGAGCGTCAGGACGACCAGGCGAGCGAGGGTCAGCTGGACCCTCGGGACCCAGCGGACCTCAGGGACCCACGGGACCCCAGGGAGAGGCCGGACAACGGGGTGACCAGGGAACCCAGGGCGAGAGAGGAGGCCCAGGATCCCCCGGACAACCAGGTGAGTTCAAGTGCCTGTTTGAGTATTGGTCTCTACGATATGTGTCAAATATGTATTATTTATGTGCAATTATCCAGTGAAAGAAATATTCTAATGGTATAGATTTATTAATAACTTTACCATATATGCGATTTATTTTATTTGATCAATCCTTCGGATTGGGAAGTTAAATGTGTTTCGTGTGAAGTGGATATATATACAATATGTTTTGTAAATTTTTAATAAAATTGTTACGTTTAAAAACTAATGTTCCGCGTTAACAAAGATTGGAGAAGGTACAAATTAAACCCAGGTCACGTGTGAAGTCCTGTTATCATACTTCATCGCCCCCGTGCCTCCCCCCCCCCCCTCCCTCCATCCCTCCACAGGACCATCTGGACCCTCTGGCCCATCGGGACCGGCTGGAGAGCGTGGTACGACGGGGCCTACTGGTGCTACCGGGCGGCTCGGACCCACGGGCCCCTCGGGTCCACTGGGACCGGCCGGACCCCAGGGAGAGAGCGGCCCGAGAGGGGAGCCTGGCACTGGTGGCAGGGACGGGGAACCTGGACGCGATGGGGAGCAGGGACAGCGTGGCCCTGCCGGACCCTCGGGACCCCAGGGACCTCAGGGTGAAGGCGGACTCGCAGGACCCCAAGGTGCGTGGCTCGCTTCTACTACCTCGCCATTCTACTATTAAAGGTCGTAATTACAATTAAATTCATAGCAATGTTGTTGTAATTGCAATTAACATCACATCATCGTGATAACGTTGTTGTAATTGCACTAGAATGCATAGCATTGTGATAACGTTGTTGTAATTGCAATCACTGGTGTGTTATCGTCATTGTTTCATTATAATCGCAATCCATCTGTATCGTAATGTTAGTCGTAATCTTTGTCATCAATGAATTATTAGTTCACTTTTTTCTTTTCTATTTCTATTTTTCTATTTTCTATATCGGTGTATTATTGTAATTGCAATTATGACGTCATGACGGCAGGTGAACGCGGTCAGCCGGGTGAGCGGGGTACCCCAGGGACCGCGGGGACCACCGGCGAGGTGGGCTCCCCCGGACCCAGCGGCCCGCGCGGACCCGCCGGACCCACTGGACCCGCCGGGGAGCAGGGGAGCCGCGGGCCCACCGGCCCTCGTGGGGTCGGCCCTCAGGGCGAGAGGGGAGAGGCAGGCACCCCTGGCACCCCCGGTACGCCCGGCACTACCGGTGAGCGTGGGCCCGTTGGTCCCGCTGGCCCCTCCGGCCCCCAGGGTGAACGCGGTAGTCCCGGTACCCCCGGGACCGACGGCGAGAGGGGTGAAATCGGACGTGCTGGCGAACCAGGTGAGTTTATGCAGCTTATAAATTGAAGCATTTAGCTGCCAACTTTATGCCTTCAAAATTTAAAACTTTATCATATTGTTTCAATGAACACATTTCCTAGTAGCATAATACATTTATTAACATATATAAATTATAATTATTTAATTATAAATCATATATTTATTTTAATTGAAGAAATACATTAAAACAAATAAAATGAATTTACTGACCATAACCGGGCGTTGTATAGACGACTTCACAAATCATAGTTCAGATTGTTCCACTGTGGGGCGCCACTGCATGCGCAATGCATTCTGGGGATTGTTTCGGTCTTTGCGAGATGTCAAGATGGCGTTATCGCATGACAACCTATTTCGTAGACAAATAAACATTCGATATTTTCATCTATCTAATGGAAAATTTACGTAATGTGGCTGCAACTTAGACTCGTTCATTGTGTACATGCCTTACCAATAACCTGGAAATACGTTACTTATCTCAACCAACAAACACCAACAAAATTCCCGAAATGCTTTGCGCCAATCACGCTTGTTTCAAGATGGCGTATAATAATTGCCAAGTCGTGTATGAGTTTGTTGTTGACGGCGGTCGCATTGTCTGTCCACAGGTCAACCCGGCCCCACTGGTGAACAGGGCGAGCAGGGTGAACGTGGGACCACTGGTCCCGGCGGTCCGGATGGACCTAGCGGGCCCTCCGGTGCACGGGGGGAGAGAGGCCCCGCAGGGCCCACTGGTGAGGCGGGCGGCCCCGGGGAGCCTGGCTCTCGCGGTCCTTCCGGCCCGAGCGGCCCTCGAGGAGACGTCGGTGAATCCGGACTCCCAGGCGGTACTGGAGTTACGGGTCCCAGGGGTCCTGCTGGTCCTTCTGGCCCCTCTGGTCCAGGCGGCCTGAGCGGGGAGAGAGGATCTCCTGGATCGCCAGGTGAGTTGGTCCTGTGGTGTGCGGTGGCGGGATTGTCTGCATGCCATGGGGACGTGGAGGGTGGGGTCCCTTTGCTGGTCCGGATGACAGGGATTGAGGTGGGATAAGGGTTTGGAGAGACGTTGTGATGATCCGGATGACAGGGATTGAGGTGGGATAAGGGTTTGGAGAGACGTTGTGATGATCCGGATGACAGGGATTGAGGTGGGATAAGGGTTTGGAGAGACGTTGTGATGATCCGGATGACAGGGATTGAGGTGGGATAAGGGTTTGGAGAGACGTTGTGATGATCCGGATGACAGGGATTGAGGTGGGATAAGGGCTTGGAGAGACGTTGTGAGGATCCGGATAGTAGCGAATGAGGTGGGATGAGAGTTTAGAGAGACGTTGTGATGATCGGGATGGCAGTGATTGAGGTGGGACGTGAGTGCAGAGAGTGGTGACGCTGTACGGATCCGGATGATAACGATTAATATACAGATGAAAACCTCACGATGCTTATACGCCTAAGACAAATTATTCAATATTTATTTGTTGCAATTGTGGCTTGTATTACGCAAACATTTAGCAAATCATGGTATGACCTCCCGATGACATTTCTCATAGAATTGAGAATTCAATAATTTGGGAAATGAAATAAATATGTCGGGTTACCATAAGGTTCACAAATCACGCTGTATGCTTCCTGTTCGTCCCCAGGACCTCGTGGCCCCGCCGGAACTGCGGGCGAGCGGGGAGAGCGCGGACCCACCGGACCCATCGGCCAGGGTGGTCAGCCCGGGCAAAGGGGAGAGCGGGGCCCATCCGGCCCCAGCGGAGAGCCCGGACTGGGAGGAACGCCAGGTGGGTCTATACCGCCCCAGTATCAAACTGCCCCAGTATCAAACTACCCCTGTGTCAAACCGCCCCAGTATCAAACTGCCCGTGTGTCAAACCGCCCCACTATCAAACTGCCCGTGTGTCAAACCGCCCCACTATCAAACTGCCCGTGTGTCAAACCGCCTCAGTATCAAATTGCTCCTGTGTCAAAGCCCCGATTGTCAAATCGTCCAATACTCCATAGCAGCAAACCGCCCAAATAGCAGAAAACTGCCCTGGCCTATCTTGTCGAGTCTTGTCGAGTACAATATGGTCAATGAAAACTTCACATAGGCAGTAAGACCAGTTTAATTGTAATGTAATCTTTTGGACGACTGTTTTAAATTAACCAAAGGCCGTACATATTATCCAGAACTTTCCATTCAAATTTTAATATTAATAACGAATATTGAAGGCCTAGTACACTTGAGTACGGAGGAATGAGGAGTCCATTATGATAATAATGGTCGAGTCGAGGAGACCGCGTTGTTCACCGTCAGCCTGTGGCTTCAGGTACGCCCGGAGAGACCGGCCAGCGCGGCCCTGCCGGCCCGGCCGGGCCCGCAGGACCCACTGGCCCAGCGGGAGAGGGTGGATCTAGAGGCGAGCGAGGACAGACAGGGGAGAGGGGACCCACGGGAGAGGCCGGCACCGCCGGTACCCCTGGAACCGCAGGGGAGCGGGGCTCCCCCGGTTCCCCCGGACCTGTTGGACCGGCCGGCCCCCAGGGACAGAGAGGCCCCGGCGGAGAGGCGGGTAGTCGTGGAGAGACTGGACTGCCTGGCAGAGACGGATCCCCAGGTAAGTCTTGTAATGTCGACCGGTCTTGTAATATCGACATGTCATGTAATATCGACATGTCATGTAATGTCGACCGGTCATGTCATAGCGACCTGCCAGGTAATATCGACATGTCATGTAATATCGACCTGTCGTGTAATATCGACCTGTCATGTAATACCGACCTGTCGTGTATATCGGCATATCATGAAATATCGCCATATCATGAAATATCGACCTGTCATGTAATATCGACATGTCATGTAATATCGACCTCTCATATAATATCGACCGACCATAAAATGTCGATGAGGAGGTACATCTAACTCTTTCTACGTCTCGATCATTTATATTAATTGATTTGATATAATAATCCAGAACTTCAAATTCGCTCATGAGGCTTTGAATAGAAAATCCAGTAACACAGGAAAATATAAACGTATGTTGTTCAAGGCAGGACTATATTTGACATAAACATCACATGACATACGCCGTGTCTAGGTCGCACCGGCCCCATTGGACCAGCGGGTGAATCAGGCGAGCCCGGTACCTCCGGGGTGACTGGCGAGAGGGGTCCCACCGGCCCTACCGGCCAGGCTGGGTCTCGCGGCCCTGCAGGCACCCCGGGAGAGACCGGCTCGCGCGGAGAGGCTGGGTCCCGAGGCGAGACTGGCCCAGCAGGACCCACCGGAGAGTCTGGCGAGCGTGGCCAGCCCGGACCCACCGGCGCCGCCGGCCCCACCGGACCCCTGGGACCCGCCGGCCCCGCGGGAGAGAGAGGCACCCCCGGCACCTCCGGGGAGGCCGGATCACGAGGAGAACCAGGACGAGCAGGTATGTATGTGTATGTGAGAGCATTCCAGCTCCTGTGAGAGCATTCAGGAGAACGCAGTAAATACTGCGGCATCGACCCGTAGCGCCCAATTCCTTGATATATATATGTCGTGCTTGAATGACTTAATAAACTCGGTATGATTAGATTGTCACATTTTTCAACGTTACTTTTGCACAATATTTTCAATACAAATATGAAAATGCTTTTATTAAATACTTTCCGTCGTAATATAAGTATTTTAGATTCGTATCTGTATTAAATTTGCCTTGGCCACGTGGGGGGCTATTCGTTGAATTGTGGGGCGCTGGCAGTAGCCGGACCCTCGCATACCCTATTCCAACCCCTACCCCTCCTACTAAGTAACCAAGTAACGTGAATATCACCATGTCGCTCTACCCCCTCAGGTACCGCCGGTGCGGACGGACCGGCCGGTCCTCAGGGTGAGCGCGGCTCCCCGGGCCCGACCGGAGAGGGAGGCTCCCAGGGGGAGAGAGGCTTGACTGGCCCCGCCGGACCCACGGGCGAGGGCGGCTCCCGAGGCCCTAGCGGCCCGACGGGTCCCATGGGACCCAGCGGCCCGGCGGGCGCGCCGGGAGAGCGAGGCACATCTGGCGAGGCGGGCGAGCGCGGACCCGGTGGATCCCCCGGCCAGCCTGGCGACAGGGGAGCCAGAGGCCCAGCCGGACCCACGGGAGCCATTGGACCCGGCGGCGAGAGCGGACCTAGGGGATCCCCAGGAAACCAAGGCCGTCGCGGTGAAGCCGGAGAGCCAGGCACCTCTGGCATCTCCGGAGAACCCGGACAGCCGGGCGAGGCCGGATCCCAGGGATCTCCCGGACCGCGAGGCCCCGCCGGACCGTCTGGATCACCAGGAGAGTCAGGACTTCCCGGAGAGACCGGATCACGCGGCGCGCAAGGAGAGAGAGGCACTGACGGTCAGCCAGGTGAGTCAGTGAGCCAGTGAGGTAGCCCCGCCCACGTCCCCTCGATCCCTATTCCCCAATGACCCCCTCTCAATGATCGACATTGGACTTCGGCAAGACGTCAAGCCGTTCATAACTTCATGCAGCACATAAGCTTTCGCTGAATCACAAACTGACCTCAGTCTAAACAACAAATATAAGCAGTTTCAGTAATGTTAGCAGGTCACTCGATACATAATGGTAAAGGATGAAAAGGGTTTATTGGTATTGCAAGGGTATTATTGCAGTAATCACGACGTGAACTCGTTGCCACGGCTGACTATCGTGTTTGTAGGACCATCTGGCCCTGCCGGTACCACTGGAGAGAGGGGAGAGATTGGGCGGCCTGGTCCTGCGGGACCCCGAGGCCCCAGCGGCCCCGCTGGCACCCAGGGGGAGAGAGGCCCATTAGGTCCCGTCGGTGAGGCTGGTAGTCGCGGTGAGCGCGGCCCGGCCGGCTCCGCGGGCAGCCCCGGAACCCCCGGTACGACCGGCGAGCGCGGACCCCTGGGCCCCACCGGCCCGGCCGGTCCAGCAGGACCCGGCGGTGAGCGGGGTCAGACCGGTGAGAGCGGTCTCCCAGGAGAGACTGGATCACGCGGCCCGAGCGGCTCCCGAGGACCCACTGGCCCCGACGGCGGTCCCGGCCCGACTGGCGCCACGGGACGTGCGGGAGAGACCGGCCAGCGCGGCCCTACCGGCCCCGCCGGGGAGGGTGGATCGCGAGGGGAGCCCGGCCTAGCGGGCGCCCCCGGCACCCCAGGGAGGGACGGCGAGACAGGACCCCGCGGCCCCACGGGCAGCGCCGGGGAGACGGGCGAGACCGGATCACCTGGAACCACTGGTGAGCGAGGACAGACCGGAGAAGCCGGACGCCAGGGACCCGCCGGCCAGCGCGGCGAGCGCGGACCCGCCGGCCCTTCAGGATCTGCTGGATCGCCTGGACGCGATGGATCGACCGGAGCGAGGGGACCTGCCGGGGAGAGTGGGGAGAGGGGAGGCCCGGGGCCTACCGGTGAGAGCGGGCTGCCCGGAGAGAGCGGACAGCGAGGCCCCGCAGGACGTCCGGGAGAGTCCGGGGAGAGTGGACCCTCAGGACCCACCGGACCAGCCGGACCTGCCGGAACCCAGGGCGAGCGCGGAGAAACCGGCGAGCGCGGTACCCCGGGAACACCTGGATCCCTCGGACCCTCGGGTAAGAGTAGCCAATTTAAACCCGTGTAACCCGGGAACGAAGGAACGAAACAAAATATCGACACTTTATTATCAGAAATACGCGAATTTTATATATTAATATTGAAGAAATTGTAAATAAATGAGTTATTTTTTCACATTACTTGTTTTCAGCTTAGCTTTACCGTCTCTGTATCTATTATCGCATTAACAATATTGTTATCGCATTAAGAATATTGTTATCGCATTAAACACACTAAGAATATTGTTATCGCATTAAAAATATTGTTATCGCATTAAAACTATGTCATCGCATTAAAACTATGTATCGCATTAAAAATATTGTTATCGCATTAAACGTATTGGCATCGCATTAAAATGTTGTTATCGCATTAAGAATATTGTTATCGCATTAAGAATATTGTTATCGCATTACAAATATTGTTATCGCATTAGACATTATTATCTCCTTTGTTTGACATTGAAGCTTTTGTTATCGCATTATGACTTTTAAGGCCAAGTTTTACCCACTTAGGGAACTGAATGAAATACCCCCACGCTTATGCCCCGTGTGTCTCCCCCAGGTCCGCGAGGTCCGATCGGTCCCACTGGCGAGCAGGGCACTCGAGGTCCCACGGGACCCCTGGGTCCGGCAGGCGAGCAGGGATCCCAGGGGTCGCGGGGAACGCCCGGAACCTCTGGGGGGAGGGGCGAGCAGGGAGAGGGCGGTCCATTGGGACCCCCAGGACCCCAAGGACGTCGCGGACCGGACGGAGCACCCGGACAGAGGTGGGTGAGGGCGGTGGGGGGTGAGGGGGGGAGGGGCGGTGGGTGAAGAGGAGTGAGGGCGGTGGGTGTGGGCGGTGGATGAGGGGGATGAGGGTGACGGCTGTGGGGGGTTTGGAGGGGGGGTGAGGGGGGGGATGAGAGCGGTGGCTGACGGTGAAAGGTGAGGGCGGTGGGGCTGAGGGGGAGGGTGGGTAACGCAAATTTGGGCGGAATACCACTAGGCCGGGGGTTGGGGGGGAGGGTAAGGGAGGTGAGTGAGAGTTGGCGGATATGGGACGGTAGGAAGGGGGGTTAGGGGGGTAAGATAAGGCGGGGATGGGTAGCATGGGGGTAAGACAGGGGTACGAAGGGTGGGGGGAGGGGGGTAAGTAAGAGAAGGGTAGGGAAGGGTTTAATACTCGAGATGACGACAGATTGCGTTAGATACACGAGGCAGAGGAGGGCGGTAATATAATCATGCCTCGTTAGATACACGAGGCAGACGAGGGCGGTAATATAACTATACCTCGTTAGATACACGAGGCAGAGGAGGGCGGTAATATAACCATACCTCGTTAGATACACGAGGCAGAGGAGGGCGGTAATATAATCATGCCTCGTTAGATACACGAGGCAGACGAGGGCGGTAATATAACCATACCTCGTTAGATACACGAGGCAGAGGAGGGCGGTAATGTAACCATACCTCGTTAGATACACGAGGCAGAGGAGGGCGGTAATATAACCATGCCTCGTTAGATACACGAGGCAGAGGAGGGCGGTGATATAACCATGCCTCGTTAGATACACGAGGCAGAGGAGGGCGGTAATATAACCATGCCTCGTTAGATACACGAGGCAGAGGAGGGCGGTGATATAACCATGCCTCGTTAGATACACGAGGCAGAGGAGGGCGGTGATATAACCATGCCTCGTTAGATACACGAGGCAGAGGAGGGCGGTAATATAACCATACCTCGTTAGATACACGAGGCAGAGGAGGGCGGTAATATAACCATACCTCGTTAGATACACGAGGCAGAGGAGGGCGGTAATATAACCATGCCTCGTTAGATACACGAGGCAGACGAGGGCGGTAATATAACCATACCTCGTTAGATACACGAGGCAGAGGAGGGCGGTAATATAACCATACCTCGTTAGATACACGAGGCAGAGGAGGGCGGTAATATAACCATGCCTCGTTAGATACACGAGGCAGAGGAGGGCGGTGATATAACCATGCCTCGTTAGATACACGAGGCAGAGGAGGGCGGTGATATAACCATGCCTCGTTAGATACACGAGGCAGAGGAGGGCGGAAATATAACCATGCCTCGTTAGATACACGAGGCAGAGGAGGGCGGTAATATAACCATGCCTCGTTAGATACACGAGGCAGAGGAGGGCGGTAATATAACCATGCCTCGTTAGATAAACGAGGCAGAGGAGGGCGGTGATATAACCATGCCTCGTTAGATACACGAGGCAGAGGAGGGCGGTAATATAACCATGCCTCGTTAGATACACCAGGCAGAGGAGGGCGGTAATATAACCATGCCTCGTTAGATACACGAGGCAGAGGAGGGCGGTGATATAACCATGCCTCGTTAGATACACGAGGCAGAGGAGGGCGGTAATATAACCATGCCTCGTTAGATACACGAGGCAGAGGAGGGCGGTAATATAACCACGCCTCGGTAATTGATTTCTTCATGTATTTCCTCATTATCTCGACTTTACTTTACTTTACTTTACGATGAACATGTGCTAAAAATGCTGCTTTGTCCTTGATCTCAGGGGAGAGGCTGGTATAGGCGGAGAACCCGGCCCCCGAGGCCCTGACGGTGCTGCCGGTGAGCGGGGACCGGCGGGCCAGCCCGGCCCCTCGGGACCCGCAGGCACCATCGGCTCAGCCGGCGAGAGGGGACCCAGAGGCCCCCAAGGCGAGCGAGGCCCCGGCGGCACCCCAGGCACCCCCGGCGAGAACGGCAGCCCCGGAAGCCCCGGTCCTCTCGGTCCCTCGGGACCCCAGGGAGAGCGAGGCCCCACGGGCCCGACCGGAGCCACGGGACCGACCGGCCCGCTTGGCTCATCTGGATCCAGAGGCGAACCCGGCACCCGCGGCGAGAGAGGTCCGCAGGGCGAGAGGGGCTCTGCTGGTAGCGCCGGATCCCCTGGTAGCCTAGGACAACAAGGATCTAGAGGACCCTCGGGTCCAACCGGCGCCACGGGTCCCTCGGGACCCCTCGGCCCCGCCGGCCCCCAGGGAGAGCGAGGAGAGTCCGGCACGCGGGGAGAACCCGGACTCGGTGGCTCTCCTGGATCGCCCGGAGCCCGGGGTGAGGCGGGACTGCGTGGTCCGGACGGACAGCCCGGTAGCCCTGGCACCCCCGGGGAGACAGGGGAGCCGGGATCATCCGGCCTGCCGGGAGAGACTGGCGAGAGGGGACAATCTGGAGAGAGAGGTGGGGGCGATTACCACTGACGTACCCTCTGTGTGGTCAAGTCATTTTAAGATACGAAAATAATATTGAAATTCAAACATGCCAAAGAACATTTTTTTATTTTATGTAATACAGGTATATCATATACTTTGAAGTCAATATATGAGTATATGATATAAAATTTACGTCACATATGATATAAAAGTTAGGTCATATATGATATCATTTGATGTAATAAATGTATTTAGTTTGATGTTATAAATGTATTTATTTTGATGTAATAAATGTATTTATTTTGATGTAATAAATGTATTTAAAATAATGAAATAATTTAATGATGATTATATATCTGTTGAGACAATAAGCGTCAAAAAGTGGGATAAAGACTATTAATTACTAATATGATGGGAAGAAAAACTAACGATGCCATAAGAGCGGGAGGGTTGACAGCGGTTCCCTTTCTCACTAGGTACACCTGGAGAAGCTGGACGCGCTGGTGAGCCTGGAGAGGCAGGGCGAGCCGGATCCCCCGGCCCAACCGGCCCCGCCGGCCCCGCGGGTGAGCGCGGGGAGCGCGGACCCGGCGGCGAGGCCGGCCTTCCTGGCGAGACAGGCACCCGAGGGAGCCCTGGATCCCAGGGATCCAGTGGCACCCGAGGCGAGCGGGGCCCGACGGGACCCAGCGGACCCGCAGGACGCGATGGCACTCCGGGCGAGCAGGGGCAGCAGGGCGAGCGCGGGGAGACCGGTCCAGGCGGAGAGCCCGGTCGGTCAGGATCACCAGGAACCCCCGGCGAGCAGGGCCCGAGGGGACCTGCGGGACCGGCTGGCTCGATTGGCGAGCCCGGCCTCGCCGGCCCGGGAGGACAGCCCGGTGAGCGAGGCCCCCTGGGAGAGAGGGGCTCGCAGGGACCAGCGGGCAGCTCTGGCACCCCCGGAGAGGACGGACCCCAGGGCCCTAGCGGACCAGCGGGACCAGCCGGAGCCGCCGGAGAACGCGGAGAGACGGGACCGAGGGGAGAGCCAGGACTCGGCGGATCACCGGGATCACCAGGTATGTGGCCGCCAATCCTGATTCTTAAACTCCGGACTAAACATGGATCTTGATGAGTATTTCACAGTCGGCGTTATGTTTTATGTTTTTTCTGTCCATAGTTATCTTTTGCAATAAAGAAAGAACATTTATAATCAAGGGGTTGATACAATGAGATATAACCGAACCAATGCTTTATTTCAACATAGCTCACGTATAGCTCACCATCCACTTCGTGGGCTCTAACATGGAAGGTGGGCTTTAAAATGGCTCATCCATGTATCAGATTTTTACATTTCCGTTAGCTCCGTCCACTGTCCAATGCCAGGTTTGAATGTATCCATTGTAACCATGTTTCAGGCGAGCAGGGATCCAGAGGTCCATCCGGATCTCCCGGAGAGAGAGGCCAATCCGGAACGACTGGAGCCACCGGAACCACGGGTCCGGCCGGCTCGCCGGGCGAGCGTGGACCGTCTGGCCCTGGGGGCGAGGCGGGCAGCCCCGGCACACCAGGTAGGGGAGTCACACCACCAGTGTGCCTCGGGGGTCACACTGTGGGGCAGGGAGGGGTGGGGCGGCGTGGCGCGGCATGGGGGCGGCGTTGGGTGGGGTGTGGCGGGTTGGGATAGGGCTCAGTGAGATTCGACGATATCATGCTGACATAGTGCATGGGTGACACAGTCGGGCGGTGTTGGGCTAAAGACGGTGACGGGGTAGGGGTTGGCGGGGCTAAATAAAATATCGAGAGATCATGGCCTAAATAGTCCATTGTTCAGCTCAGAAAATAACGAGTTATAAATATCGATGTCAATTTCAATGTTTCCTTCGCGTGAAAGAATTCGCCGTCTAAAAATGATGTTGATTTCACCTCTGTCAATGTTATTGTGAATCTATATCGGGGGTTTGAGCGCATGTCTATTTCACGTCTCTTCCTGGCTCACTCACGGTGTAAATAACCGTGGGTTATTCATTATGCGCAGTGCTAAGTGCAATGATCTGATATAGGCTAATAATCTGACATTATTCGCCGCGTCTGTGCAGGTGAGCGTGGACAAGCGGGACAGGCAGGCACTCCAGGCGAGCGCGGAGAGCGAGGCCCCGCGGGACCCCAGGGTCCTGAGGGGCGAGCCGGCGAATCCGGACTGCGCGGACCCCAAGGACAGCGCGGAGAAGCCGGCACGGCTGGCACCCCCGGATCCCCGGGCGAGCAGGGAGAGCGCGGAAGCCCCGGTCCCACCGGCCCATCGGGTCCAGCGGGGACCCAGGGCGAGCGGGGTGAGCCCGGCCTGGGCGGGACCCCGGGACGGGCCGGAGAGTCGGGCGAGCGGGGTAGTCCCGGACCGTCCGGACCCTCCGGAGAAGCGGGCGTCCGGGGTCCGACGGGAGCCACGGGACGATCCGGTGAACCTGGATCCAGAGGAACGACCGGGCCGCAGGGAGAGAGAGGCAATGCCGGCACCCCTGGATCACCCGGAGAACAAGGATCGCAAGGTCAGGATCCATCGCTTCAGTGCCTGTGTTTCATGGTGTCTCAATTAATGTGGGACTCATTTCTAGGGATTTATGTTAATACCATAGTTCACGTATGGTTTCGGACACGAAGAAATGGTTATTTTCGCGGTTGGCCAAAAACATACAGTGACAAAAATTAATTGTCATTCTCTACGGTTGGCAAACAATACGGTACGTATGTACATTTTTTATTCAAATGCTGTAACATGGAACATGAGTTCTGTATTCTGTATAATTCTGTATAAGAATATCACTAAATTCAATCACATTTTCAGAGGTCACTATGTAGTCATGAATGTTATAACAAGTTCTCACACAATCGCATCAGTAGCACTTGTGACGTAATCCTCTATGACGTCATAATACGCCGATTGTGACGTATGCCCACGTGACTTCCAGGCCCCAGAGGACAGAGAGGCCCTGATGGTGAGCGCGGCTCCCTTGGTCCCGGCGGCCCCATCGGGCCCGCCGGCCCCAGCGGTCCCAGCGGCGCCCCGGGAGAGAGGGGAGAGCGGGGTCCCGGGGGCGAGAGTGGGTTGCCAGGCAGCGCCGGCCGCCCCGGCCCCAGCGGACCCGACGGCCCCACGGGAGAGAGAGGCGAGCGTGGCTCCTCCGGACCCCTGGGCCCCAGCGGCCCCGCCGGGGAGGCAGGACCACGTGGCCCAGCAGGACAGCCCGGCGAGACGGGTAGCCCCGGCACCGCAGGCAGGGACGGAGAGACCGGTCAGCGGGGTCCCAGTGGTCCCGCCGGCCCCGCCGGGGAGCAGGGCTCCCGAGGCCAGGCCGGTGCGGCCGGCGAGCGGGGCACCCCAGGCACTCCGGGAGAGCGCGGCGAGACAGGACGAGCAGGAGAACCCGGTAAGTGACACAGTCATCAAACGGGTCCTGGTTACTCCATTATAATGGTCTCTGTTTGTGTGAAGATTGAAGAATTGACACAGAATGCGACTAAAGGTTTATAAAATGCACGATGTTGCACTTTATCACAGGCAATTGCCGCCACCATTAGAAAACTGTAGGCATTATTATAAAATAACGTCAGTGCGTGATTATATAGTAATGCCTATAGTTTTGTAGCATCTTACTTTCAATAAACAAACTTAGTGTCATATATATGGTAATCCTATGTCATATATATGGTAATGCTATAATGTGATATGTCATATCCATGGTAATGCTATAATGTGATGTGTCACATATATGGTAATGCTATAATGTAATATGTCATTATATGGTAATGCTATAATGTGATATGTCAATATATGGTAATGCTATAATGTGATATGTCATATGTATGGTAATGCTATAATGTGATATGTCACATATATGGTAATGCTATAATGTAATATGTCATATATATGGTAATGCTATAATGTGATATGTCATATGTATGGTAATGCTATAATGTGATATTATTACAATGGTTACAGAATGAGACATAATGCGAACGAACAATTTTGAATGGAAAATAGGCACAGTGTGTCGTTCACTGAATTGAAAACCATGAGCACGAAGACATGAACATAAGAGTCAGCGATAATGATCTTGACGTCATTATATTATTTAACGTCGTGATATTGACGTCATGATATTGACGTCGTGATATTGACGTCGTCAGAGTGACGTCATGATATTGACGTCGTGAGAGTGACGTCATGATATTGACGTCATGTTCTTTGCATCATTATATTGACGTCCTGATATTATCGTAATTAAATTGACGTCATAATATTAGCACAAATTACATTGACGTCCCAACATTTAAGTATTCATATTTTGCGGCCAGTGCCGTGGACGAGTTGATAGAGGGATGGTGGTGACCTTGTTCCGTTTGCTTTTTGATCAGGATCACCCGGAGAAACCGGACCTCTGGGAGAGGCCGGATCCCGCGGCCCGAGCGGCCCCACTGGAGCCGCTGGCCCCGCCGGCGGTCCGGGTGCCCGGGGGTCCCCCGGCTCCCAGGGCACCCCTGGGGAGACCGGCACCCGTGGAGAGGCTGGCACCCCTGGCACCCCCGGCACCGCCGGGCGCCAGGGTGAGCGTGGCCCCCAAGGTTCGCTAGGCCCCTCCGGCCCGGCTGGTAGCCCCGGCCCTGACGGCCAGCCTGGAGAGAGAGGTCTGCCCGGATCCCCTGGTGAGCGCGGACAGCCCGGCAATTCGGGACCACGCGGCACCCCCGGAACCGACGGCCAAACCGGAGCTACGGGACCCGATGGCGAGAGCGGATCCCCGGGACCGCGAGGGCCCCAGGGTGAGCGAGGCTCCCCGGGGGAGACCGGCACGGCCGGCTCCCCTGGTTCCCCGGGACAGAACGGCGAGCGAGGCCCCACCGGCCCGCAGGGACAGCGAGGGGAGAGCGGTCCCACCGGTGAGAGTGGTCTGCCCGGGGAGGCAGGCTCCGCCGGTCAGCCCGGTCGACAGGGTGAGCGCGGCAGCGCAGGAGAGAGGGGAGAACCCGGCACACCAGGACCACTCGGACCCAGCGGACCCGCCGGCCTGGCGGGAGAGAGAGGAACCCAGGGAGAGAGAGGCGCGCAGGGTGAAAGGGGTACCCCTGGCAGCCCAGGTACGTCATCGCATGCCAACCGTCTCCACTCCGTCCTCTGATATCATTGCCTTAAAGCTCACCTAAGAAGTTTATTATATATGCGTAAATAATATGCTTTGGTTAGACTAAAATTCGACTTCGGTAGATGAAAATAAGATCGTCCAGCCTGTAACACTGGTTTTGCTGGCTAGCATGTTACAGTTGTTCCTACCTTTGCAAGCAATGCGAATTAGTGTTCTGCGACCCTTACCACCACGCAAGTATTTTAATGTAATCTATATGTGGGCACGGATTAATGCTTTCAGGATGTCTATGACTCAACCACCCTGTCTCATGTTTCAGATATATATATATATATATATATATATATATATTGATATTTATAACTGTACAGAAAGGATACACATATTAAGACGTTTGTTTCCCAGCTGGGAGGTAACCCTGTTCCTCTATTGGTATTCATGACGTGTTCGGTTTGCCAGGACCCTCCGGCCCCCGGGGACAGAGCGGCCTGCAGGGTGAGCGCGGCACTCCCGGGACGACCGGCGCCACCGGACCCTCGGGACCGGCGGGACCTCGTGGTTCCCGCGGCCAGGCCGGACCCAGCGGAGAGACCGGCCAGCGCGGAGAGCCGGGGCAGGCAGGCTCCTCGGGCACCCCTGGTCAGCAGGGCGACCAGGGCCTGCGCGGCCCCTCCGGCCCGGCGGGACCCTCGGGTCCCACGGGCGAGACGGGATCGCCCGGGCCTAGAGGCCAGCGGGGAGAGATCGGATCGAGAGGGGAGTCTGGATCTCCTGGTAGCCCGGGAGAGACGGGCTCTCCCGGACCATCTGGACCCGCTGGACCTGCCGGCCCGTCGGGCCCGCAGGGGCTGAGGGGAGAGGCTGGATCGCCTGGTGAACAGGGATCTCCGGGGCCTCAGGGCACGCGTGGTGACCGGGGAGAGCCCGGACCTCAGGGACCCTCAGGCCAGCCCGGCCCCGATGGGGAGACAGGCCTCAGGGGACCCCAGGGAGAGCGCGGCCCGGACGGTTCCCCCGGAACCATCGGACAGATCGGAGAACCTGGATCCAGAGGTGAGTTGTGCGAGAGATGATATTGACACTTCCATACATAGTGGATACTGACACGATGTCGACCTTATGACAACGATACCATAAAAATGACATCATTATATCGACGTCATGATGTTGACGTCGTGATATTGACGTCGTGATGTTGACATCATTATATTGACGTCGTGATATTAACGTCATTATATTGACGTCATTATATTGACGACGTGATATTGAAATCATTATATTGACGTCATGAAATTAACGTTATGATCCTGGCGTCATGATATTAACGTCATTATATTGACGTCGTGATATTGACGTCGTGATATTGACGTCATTATATTGACGTCATTATATTGACGTCATTATATTGACGACGTGATATTAAAATCATTATATTGACGTCATGATATTAACGGCATGATATTAACGTCATTATATTGACGTCGTGATATTGACGTGATATTGACGTCATTATATTGACGTCATTATTTTGAATCATTATATTGACGACGTGATATTGAAATCATTATATTGACGTCATGATATTAACGTCTTGATCTTGGCGTCATGATATTAACGTCATTATATTTACGTCATGGGAGATTGGCGTCATGCGGTAAGCGGATCTGGATTTATCTACACATATATAATATCCCTCACGTCACGTCACTGGATCATACACCATCGTTTGTTGATGTTGAGTTTGTTCGTGACAATCCACGTATATTTACCCCCACAGGACCCTTGGGACCCTCCGGCCCTGCTGGTGAGCGAGGCGAGCGCGGCCCGCTCGGAGGGGCGGGGGCCACTGGTCAGCCCGGGCCGTCCGGACCCCGGGGACCCATTGGAGGTGCCGGGGACCGGGGCACGACTGGAGCGACCGGCGAGGCGGGCCCGAGAGGACCTAGCGGCCCGAGCGGAGAGCGGGGAAACCCCGGTACCCAGGGACCTTCAGGTAGGTCGCGGAGGTGGTGCCTCGTGCTGGGGTGTGGGGCGGTGGGGGACGTGCGGTATGGGGGGGGGGGGGGCAGGGGGCTGCATCAAGGCGATGATTACTGATGACCGGGTGCCCCTCAGGTATCAATGCATGACTGGTTCGAAGGGTTGGTTGTTGTTTAAATGTTAACAGTGTTAAATATACGGTGTAAAATCTGGGGTGAAAGTGCAAGTTTTAGGATGCTTATGTCTCAAAGAATTATTCATAACAATGACCAAGACGAAAAAGTCTAAAAGAAATATTACCCCTCCGATGTCTGCTGCTGGTGAAATAGAGTTACCATTTATTTTTTATTACAATATTTGCCCTTGCTTACTTCACTCTCCCCCCCGGTCTCTCCCACCCTGACCCCCTCCCCATCCCTTCACCCACCCTCCCTCCGTCTCTCCCTCCCCTCCCCCAGGTGAGGACGGACCTACGGGACCCATGGGTGCGGCCGGAGAGCGCGGACCCGCCGGACTGACCGGCGAGACCGGCTCCCCCGGGACGCCTGGCCAGAGCGCGGACCGAGGTGAGCAGGGGACCCAGGGACCCCGCGGCCCGATCGGTCCCATGGGCCCCAGCGGCGAGGCGGGACAGCCCGGAGAGACAGGACCACGTGGTCGCGACGGCGAGCCCGGTAGCCCTGGGCAACGGGGACAACGTGGGGAGACCGGCGAGAGTGGCCCGTCCGGACCCATCGGACCCATCGGACCCTCGGGACCCAACGGAGAGAGGGGACCTTCTGGAGAAACAGGACTCCGAGGAGAGCCTGGATCTCCGGGATCACCGGGAGAAGCTGGTAAGGGGCACTGTTATTAATTAATAACAATAATAATGTTTTTTTTGTTATTTATTATAATCCTTGTTATTTATTATAATCCTTGTTACTTATTATAATCCTGGTTATGTTCTTATAATCATTGTTATATATTATAATTATTGTCAGTTATAATGATTATGAATATTATTATGATTATTGCCATTTGTGATTATTATTATTATTATTCAGTGTACATTCTATCATATTTTATATGTATTTGTTCAGGTCAAGATTATGATTTTTGATCATTGACTATAATGATTATTATAAATGGTTCTCTGTGAACACCAGGTTCTCGTGGTGAGACCGGAAGGGCCGGCCCATCAGGCGAACCCGGACTGCGAGGCAACACCGGAGCCACCGGCTTCCCGGGGCCCAGCGGACCCAGCGGAGCCCGGGGCGAGTCCGGCTTGCCCGGCGAGACAGGCGAGACCGGCACCCCGGGAGAGAGGGGTCAGCCCGGCCCCTTGGGGTCGCCCGGCCAGCGGGGCTCCAGGGGCGAGCCCGGGCAGCCCGGCCCTGCTGGGCGGGCGGGCGAGGCGGGACTTCCCGGCGCCAGCGGCGAGCGGGGAACCCAAGGCGAGCGCGGCCAAGTCGGCATCCCCGGCGAGACCGGATTGGCCGGACCTGCCGGACCACTGGGGCCGTCTGGACCATCCGGAGAGAGAGGACAGTCCGGCGAGGCTGGGCAGGCCGGAGGACCCGGACCCAGAGGCCCGCGAGGACCCATCGGAGAGGCAGGACTAGCCGGTAAGCAATGGATTCAATAGCCTGGTGCAATGGACACATTTGTTTGCAATCTTAGTCTTAAAGGAGAGGTTTAATCTGCCACCGGGAAAACAATGAACGCTTATTTGTAGAGACGCCATCATTGTTTAAGTGGTATATTGCGTAAGTGATGTTTTTATAATAAGGTTACTGTAATATGAGTTTTTGTCAATATAATAAATTAAATGACTTAATTATAATGTATGAGTTATATATCATTTAAATAACACTGATAAAGTGTAAATAATTAGTACATATCAATTATAATTAATTATTACTTATTAATTATCTTCAAATATTGCCTATTAGTTATACTTAATTATTAGCATCAATTATACTTAATTAGTGCTCATCAATTATTTTAAACTGACTGGTGATTCCGCACTCAGGCACACCTGGAACACCGGGATCTATTGGTGAGCCCGGATCGAGAGGACCCAGCGGACGTCCTGGACCCAGCGGACCCATGGGACCTTCAGGAGAATCCGGACAACCCGGAGAAACCGGACCGGCTGGATCCCGGGGTCAGCCTGGAGACGCTGGACTCAGAGGACCTTCCGGAGAGCCCGGAACCCCCGGCGAGCAAGGATCGCGTGGGTCACCAGGTTCCATCGGACGTCCCGGGGAGACTGGACAGCGCGGAGCCCCCGGAAGTCCTGGTGAGGCGGGATCACCCGGCGAGACTGGTCTGGCCGGACCCCTGGGACCTTCTGGTCCTTCTGGAGAGCGTGGTCTCCCTGGTACCCAGGGACCTCTAGGATCTATCGGGCCCTCAGGACCCTCAGGGGAGAGCGGACAGCGCGGCGAACCTGGATCTCCTGGAGAAACCGGACTGCCCGGTCAGAGCGGCAGCCCCGGAACCCGGGGTCCGGACGGCCTTCCCGGAGAGAGAGGACCTGCGGGAACCACTGGAGCGGCCGGACGCCTGGGCCCAGCCGGAGAGCGGGGTCAGCGAGGACAACCCGGAGAGAGCGGATCCCGAGGAGAACCCGGATTGGCGGGCACTCCTGGATCACCCGGACAGGTGGGATCACGTGGTCCCAGCGGACCGGCCGGACCCATAGGACCCGCTGGTGAACCGGGATCTCCCGGGGAAACCGGACCCCTAGGACCCAGCGGACAGCCTGGAGAGACTGGCGAGCGTGGACCTGCCGGAATCCCCGGTCCGGATGGAAGTCCGGGACGCATCGGAGAGGCCGGAAGCAGAGGCACTCCAGGCCAACGAGGATCACCAGGACTGTCTGGACCAGCTGGAGAGGCCGGTCAGCCAGGGGAACAAGGACTGAGAGGAACACAAGGAGAGAGAGGTGAGATCCTGTCTCAGCCATAAACTCTCCGCTCTGTCTGTACCAGATGGTATCTTGTCGTGGCCCGGAGGCAATATTGTTATCTCACACAATTCATCAGTTGATTACGAAATGGCTCCTTAGAGGGCGGCACTATATGTGGGCTATGCACGTGGGCAATCGAATTAAAGACAGTGTCGCCATCTGGTGTATGAGGTTGCGTATAACAGCTCTCCCATGCAACAATCTCAATGGCTCATGAACCCCACATTCCCCATTCACACACCCTTGCGACGTTTTGTTCATTATAATGGTAGTACATGTAATGTTATTCCTTTCGACATTCCTTGTTTATTTGATACACTGTGTAGCATCACAGATATACATACAGGCATTAAAACCTCGCCACTATATTCAAGCAATCCTACCATAAGACATGAGGATGGCTAAATGCGCTAGCGACCTTTATAGTCTTAGCTGGAGTCTCCCGGCCAAGTTCACTATTTGTCTTAGTTACTTCTTTACTATTCGTCGTACTTGGTGAAATAAATGACTCTTGAATCTTAAATCATGAAAGCGTTAACTTTAACGTCATTGTTTCCTTACAACAGGACCCTCGGGTCCGGCTGGAGAGCTGGGCCCCGCCGGCCCTAGCGGCCCATCGGGCCCCCGAGGCCCCAGCGGCCCGGCCGGCCTCCGCGGACCCGCTGGCGAGAGTGGTCTTCCCGGTAGCCAAGGCACCCCGGGAGAGACAGGTCCAATAGGCCAAGCCGGCCCCGCAGGCGAGAGAGGATCCCAGGGTCCCCTGGGACCCAGCGGCCCCACCGGCCCATCGGGAGAGTCCGGCCTGCGTGGCCCCAGCGGCGAGCCCGGTGAGAGGGGACAGACCGGCCCGGCCGGAGAGCCCGGGCCGCGCGGACCTAGCGGACCCCTGGGCACCTCGGGAGAGAGGGGAGAGCCCGGACCCAGAGGCAACACGGGAGCCACGGGCAGGGCTGGAACTTCTGGGCCGAGAGGCCAGCGAGGCGAGACTGGCCTGAGCGGACCTGCGGGAAGCCCCGGAGAAACAGGCTTGCGAGGACCGTCAGGTACGAAGTGACTACGAGATACATGTAGACTTTCCTCAATCATCGCCGACTGCTGGCCTAATAATAATTAAAATAAAATACGAAATACTAAGTAATACAGTAACAAACGTTTATTCTGAACTGGGATGCGACAATCAGTTGTTAGTTAACATAGCATACTGCTGTATATATCACTTAATGTTTGTTGATGGGTGTGTGATGTCACTGCATACAAAAGAAATGTTAATGTGAAACAGGATTGCATAACACTGTGCATTATTGTATAATATATATCGTGGTATAGTCTTCCGCAACATTGGATACAAATGCAGATCATTGCATTCCATTGTATATCGTTGTGCGACATTGTTACATTGTGTATTGTTGTGCGACATTGCATAACATTGTATATTGTTGTGCGACATTGTATACATTGTATAACATTGTATAACGTTGTATACATTGCATAACATGGCAGGTCCCATTGGTGAGTCTGGAGAGAGGGGGTCGCCAGGTTCAGCCGGACCACTCGGCCCTAGCGGACCTGCCGGACCACGTGGGGAAAGTGGCGAACAAGGACTCCCAGGCGAGGCCGGACTACCCGGAAGGGCAGGACCTACAGGCCCAGGGGGAGTCCAGGGACCCACTGGCGAGCGAGGATCTAACGGGGCGCCCGGCGAGACCGGTTCGGCCGGATTACCAGGACTCAGGGGCCCATCCGGACCTTCGGGATTAGCCGGAGAGCGCGGCCCCGCGGGAAATCCAGGAGAAACTGGACTTGCTGGACAACCTGGAAACCGCGGTCAACTCGGACCCGCCGGACCGATTGGACCCGCTGGGCCCGCTGGGGAAGGTGGATCACCTGGACCCAGGGGACCAAGGGGTCCCATCGGAACTCCGGGCGAGACTGGGGAACTGGGACCCGTGGGAGAGCCAGGACGGCCCGGACCGGCCGGACCAGCTGGGCCTTCCGGAGAGCGGGGTCAGGCCGGCGAATCCGGTCCGGCTGGATCTCCTGGTAAGTCTGGATCAAAACACCGGATTCCATCTTGATTAAATGTCTGGGTAACGTTTGCGGCTTTGATACATCTGGACTCGTTATGCATGTGTCAGCTATTAAATAGTGTAATAAATACAGCTCAGCTATGCATTTTATGCATATTTCTTATTTAACAGTGATCCAGGAGTTCATTATATATGTACAAAATTATATATTTACATACAATTAAGCATAAAGGCGACTTTAATTGTATCGACATGGGGCAAATACACATTTATATATATTTATATCTGTGCATATATCCTGATAATTTACCCCAGGACCCAGCGGACCTCTCGGCCCATCTGGAGAGAGAGGCGAACAGGGGCCCAGGGGAAACACTGGTGCCACGGGATCTATCGGCTCCATTGGTCTGCCCGGCTCCAGAGGCCCGCGCGGGCCGTCTGGGGAGGCGGGTTCGCCCGGAGAGCCCGGTCTGACTGGTTCCCTGGGACCCTCGGGTCAGCCCGGGAATCGCGGGGAGACCGGCCAGCCGGGCCCCGCCGGACCAATGGGACCTCAGGGGTCGAGAGGCCCCGGGGGTCTGCCCGGACAGCGCGGAGAATCAGGTACGGCCACTTTACTTTTGTGTAATATATTATTATTATCGTTTTTTATGTTATATTATTATTGTTGTTTATGTTATTATTTTCATTGTTTTTTTAATTATTATATTATTCTTATTGTCGTTTTATATTGTTATTATTGTTTTTTTAATATTATTATTATTGTTTTTTTTCTATTATTATTTTTATTTTGTTATTTTATATTACTCATTGATATTGTTATTACTATTACATATACTAATGGGTTCTGGTTGTAATGATCGAATGTGCGTGGTAGAGAACAATATATCCGTTTCAAATTGGTTTTCCGTGTATCAAAGTTGAAGTGCGGGATAAACAGGAAAGGCGCTACTGATAAGATTACCGTTTACCCACCGATCGGTTTTGGTTTCGGTTTCGTGCGGCGGGGGGGGGGGGGGTAGGGGGGATTTTTCCATATATAAATAAATGCATGACTGAGCTCCTTGGTTCATTGCAAAATATATGGTTTTAGGGTTAATTAGAAATGCGATAAATGAAACGGCACACGAGTAATTTACCTGACAATATCAAGGCGGCTCCAATGGCAGGATATGGATAACGCAAACGATAGTCGTCCATAAGCTTGGCGTTTAAATAACCGATTTGGTTCCGGCTGGTTACAGGAAGCCCAGGAGAGACCGGACTGCCGGGTACCCAGGGACTCAGTGGTACGCCAGGGTCCCCCGGAGAGCGCGGACCTAGCGGACCTGCAGGACCTATAGGACCAGCCGGCGAGCCCGGATCTGCCGGGCGCGCCGGACCCCAGGGCGAGAGCGGCCAGCCTGGTGAGCCCGGGCCCGCTGGACTGCCTGGATCTGCTGGCCCTGCCGGCCTCGGCGGAGCCCGGGGACAGCCCGGCCAGGCCGGAAACAGAGGCCCCGCCGGTCCCACCGGTGTTGCGGGCAGCAGAGGAGAGACCGGCTTGGCAGGACCACAGGGACCCAGAGGTAGGAGAAGACGCCAGGACGAATGTTAGAATCACGGCTTAGTTATGTAAAATTTTTGTTGATCAAGCTGTCATTTTATAACATACAATTTGATCATTTACAATAATCAAGACATTTTTTATATTTAATGAATGAAAATGTTAATGAGCAAAAGGACTTGAAATTTAGAAATTGTAAATAACAACTGTTACACTTTAAAAAAA
Organism: Arenicola marina; assembly: GCA_964019135.1. Taxonomy (NCBI): domain Eukaryota; kingdom Metazoa; phylum Annelida; class Polychaeta; family Arenicolidae; genus Arenicola; species Arenicola marina. Next base: position 22,789,865 of record OZ025263.1, read on the forward strand.
TGTATTATTGTTTCACGATGTGGTGGTCGGGAGGTTCCCATTTGGGATCCAAAGAATTATGCCCTTATGCTGCTAACGTCCTTAACGTAACGTTGCTGTGACGTTGTTGTGACGTTAATATGAAGTTGTTGTGACGTTAATATGACGTTGTTGTGACGTTAATATGACGTTGTTTTGACGTTAATATGACGTTGTTGTGACGTTAATATGAAGTTGTTGTGACGTTAATATGACGTTGTTTTGACGTTAATATGACGTTGTTGTGACGTTAATATAACGTTGTTGTGACGTTAATATGACGTTGCTATGACGTTAAAATGACGTTGTTTTGACGTTAATATGACGTTGTTGTGACGTTAATATGACGTTGCTATGACGTTAAAATGGCGTTGTTTTGACGTTAACATGACGTTGTTGTGACGATAATTTGACGTTCCCAGGAGAGGCCGGCCCAGCAGGACCTATTGGTGAGGCAGGACCACGTGGTAACCCAGGCTTCCCCGGCCAGCTTGGTGTAGCCGGATCGCCCGGAGAAGCTGGATCACCTGGAGAATCTGGATCACCTGGACCCGCGGGATTCCCTGGACCCCAGGGCGAGCGTGGACCCTCAGGCGAACCTGGATCACCGGGAGAGATCGGATCTCCAGGACCCAGCGGACCCCTCGGTCCGAGAGGACCCGCTGGCCCTGCTGGTAGGTTTGGCAGAACACTTAACCCGCATGATATATAATCTAAAGTTAAAATACCCGAGTCAGTTATATTCCTTGGAAATCGAGTTATGTTAGTACACATGGAGAGATGTCATCAACCATAGTTTAGATATTATAAAGCATTCACTCAGACACACATCAAATATGATGGAATCCCAATATGAAACGGTGTTCTAAAGGCAATGTTTATACCAGCACAATAAAGATCCATAATGCATGTGAGATTGTACACCGCACAATGATGAAATCAAACCATATTCCAATATTTCAATAATGAAATCAAACCATGTTCCAATATTTCCATGATGAAATCAAACCATGTTCCAACATTCCAATGATGAAATCAAACCATATTCCAATATTCCGATGATGAAATCAAACCATGTTCCAATATTCCAATGATGAAATCAAACCATATTCCAATATTCCGATGATGAAATCAAACCATGTTCCAATGTTCCAATGATGAAATCAAACCATGTTCCAATGATGAACTAAAGCCATGTTCCAGTGATGAAATCAAACCATGTTCCAATGATGAAATCACACCATGTTCCAATGATGAAATCAAGCCATGTTCCAATGATGAAATCAAGCCATGTTCCCATGACATTCCCTTTTGGTTCACCAGGCGAGGCGGGCTCACAAGGTCTGCCAGGCCTGACAGGACCTCTCGGACCGCTAGGACCCTCAGGACCGGCGGGAGAGACCGGCGCTGCTGGCCCAAGTGGCTTGCCCGGCTCCAGGGGTCAACCTGGTCAGCGAGGCCCTCGGGGACCCGGCGGGGAGCCCGGCAGTGCGGGCGAGGTGGGTCTCCAGGGGCCGCAGGGTAACCGTGGTCCCCCCGGGGAGAGCGGCCCTCGCGGACCCGCGGGACCCTTGGGACCGCTCGGCCGCTCGGGACCATCAGGAGAGTCCGGACAGCGAGGAGAGCCCGGACCGGCCGGGGAGGCCGGACTGCAGGGACCGCAAGGACCACGTGGTTAGTGCGGTGCTGGATGTGGGTGTGTGTGTTGGGGGGGTGCCGGGGGAGGGGAGGGGGGCATGGTAGGCTCGACGCCTTGATTGCGGGAGGAGGGAAGCGGGTGGATGCGTACATGCGAGTGGGGCAGTCACGTAAGCAGTGTATGCCATGCCACATATCAGTTGTAAGAGGAAGATATTAAGTAAGCGTTCAGCTTTGCTAACGGCATTGATTTAGTTAAGAAAGCCTGCGATTTGTAATAAAAACTAAAGAAATTTCCATTCCAATAGACAATGGAATATATTTATAAGAATGCTTGATATTGAACCACGCATTTGCATAACACTAATACCGTATCCATGTTCATAATTCTTTTAGTACATAAAAGTAAACGATACCATTTGTTGTCGTCAACAGGTTTCATCGGCCAGCAAGGACCCTCTGGCGAACCTGGCGAAAGGGGTCCCATAGGCCCTGGGGGTCTGGCGGGCCAGCAGGGACCGCAGGGAGAACGGGGCCAGTCAGGACCCGCCGGCGAGCCCGGTAGTCCAGGCAGGGTGGGCCCCGCTGGCCTCCAGGGTAGACAGGGACCTTCTGGAGAGTCGGGCGAGAGAGGACCATCCGGACCGGAGGGACGTGCAGGGCCTCAGGGACCTCTAGGTAAGCCCCACATCTGTACCATACATACATCTACATATATAGACAGACCGGCATTTTGCTGCTGCATTGAAATATTTTACATATTTTACAAATTCGATTCATAACGTAATAGAATTGTAAAATTATTTCACTAATATATATATACATATCTATTGAAGAAACAAATAATACTGGAGATTTCATTTGGATAAGTTTTCAAATTTATGAAGGAAATAATAACTGATATTAAAATATGGAAACACAGTATATACTGCCATGTTACAATATTAATACTATTTCTTTCCTCACTACCCCCTTTCCTTCCTCTCCCTCCTCCCTCTCTTTCTCGTCCGCCTGCCCCCATCCCTCACCAGGTCCGTCCGGACAGCCGGGCGAGCGCGGTCCGTCGGGTCCGACGGGAGCCACTGGGCGCGTGGGATCAGCGGGCTTGGCGGGGTCTAGGGGTCAATCTGGACCGCGGGGTGAGACGGGGGCCACTGGAACCCCAGGACAGGACGGGGAGCGAGGCTCCCCGGGCCCTTCTGGTCCAGCGGGACCCGTCGGACAACCCGGCCCGGTCGGCTTGCAAGGCCTGCCAGGACCCACGGCCACCGGACCCCCCGGACCGGCCGGAGAAATCGGCGAACCCGGCCCTGCCGGATCCCCAGGTGAGTCTTCATTATGAGACCGGTGTTATCTTTATAGTATATATTGGTATATTTATCTGACTTACTATTTTGGTATATTTATCTGACTTACTATTTTGGTATATTTATCTGACTTACTATTTTGGTATATTTATCTGACTTACTATTTTGGTATATTTATCTTTCATGACATTATGGTCTTATATTAAGTTTTTTTATACTTATTATATCATGTTTTTTATATACATGTATTTATTTCATTTTGATGTTAAAATATTCCGTTATATTATTTGTATATATGTTTTTACGTTAATCATATGGCCTAAAATCCAAATATCAAATCTATGTCTCGGACCCTTGGCGGTTTCGTTCTGACCCGACATGTTGCGTGTGATCCCTTCAGGTTTCCTGGGACCCCCGGGAGGTCCAGGCGAGCGTGGTGAGCGGGGACCCCCAGGGGGACCCGGCCCCGCAGGACGCACCGGTCTACCGGGTGACTCCGGACAGCGCGGCGAGTCGGGCAGCCCGGGAGAGGTCGGACCAGCCGGACCCTTAGGGCCGGTTGGATTCAGTGGCCCGCCCGGCGAGCGTGGCGAGAACGGACCTTCAGGACCCACTGGTGCGACCGGGCCGCTCGGACCTCGGGGCAACCGCGGCCCTGTGGGAGGGCCCGGCGAGGCGGGACCCGACGGCCCGGCGGGACCAGTCGGACAGAGAGGACCACTAGGACCAGCCGGACCCATCGGTGAGGTCGGGGAGTTGGGACCCGCGGGCGGCCTCGGCCGCGTGGGAATGCCCGGCCCGCCCGGCCCCAGCGGTTTGATCGGCCCTGACGGCGAAAGCGGCCCCTCGGGACCCACAGGCGAGCGTGGCTTTGCCGGCCGTCCTGGACCCTCAGGTCCACCCGGCGGAGTGGGGCCTTCAGGGATCGGAGGCCCACGTGGCCCCCGAGGCCCTAGAGGCCCACTCGGTGGTCCGGGCACCACAGGTGCCACGGGCCAGCCGGGCTTCGGCGGTCCGGCCGGGCCGATCGGCGAGCGTGGACCCTCCGGACCGACTGGCGCTACCGGACCCGACGGCTCTCCTGGCCAGCGCGGCAACCGCGGCCCGGCGGGACCCAGCGGGGAGGAGGGCGAGAACGGCCCCCCGGGCCCCGCCGGCTTCCAAGGACCTATCGGACCGCAAGGCGAGAGGGGACCCCCCGGCGTCGAAGGCCGCGTGGGTGCGGACGGCCGCTCAGGCCCAAGCGGCCCGAGCGGACCCATCGGACCCCCTGGAGAGGGCGGCCCGCCTGGAGAGACCGGCCTGGCCGGATTCGCCGGGCTGCCGGGCGAGAGGGGCCCGCCGGGACCCAGCGGACCTACTGGTGCAACTGGAAGACTTGGACCGGCAGGACCGCGCGGGCCGTCCGGCGAGCGCGGATCCCCGGGAGAGCCCGGCCCATTGGGCCCTGCTGGACCCAGGGGACCCGGCGGCTTCCGAGGTGTTCCTGGCGCACAGGGACCCTCGGGCGTCACTGGATCTACTGGCAACAGGGGACGCCAAGGACTTCAAGTAAGAACAAGCTTCCTCCGTCGCATTCCCCCTATATGATTGATATATATATGATGATTCATTTAAATACAGAATGACGAATAGTCTTTATCATTTAAATACTGAATGACGAATATTCTGTATCATTTGAATACTGAATGACGAATATTCTGTATCATTTGAATACTGAACGACGAATAATCATCATACATTAGATAAAGAATTGTTGCTACCCTGGGCGTAGTCTTTAACGCTGGTTCCTCTGTTGCGTGTTGCCAGGGACAACGCGGAGTATCCGGGCCGTCAGGACCGACGGGTGCTACGGGCCTGCCGGGCCCCTTCGGACGAGCCGGACTCCCCGGAGGACAGGGACAACGCGGTCCGTCCGGCCCCACGGGGGCCACGGGGCGCCTGGGCCCCGGGGGACCTCGTGGGCCACGCGGTCCCTCCGGTCCCTCGGGTAACATGGGAGCAAGCGGCCTGCAGGGCCCCTCCGGGCCGGCCGGCTTCAGGGGACCCGCCGGCGGCCCCGGCCCCAGCGGCCCAACCGGCGCCACGGGAAACACGGGGTCCAGCGGCCTCGCCGGTCCACGAGGACGCCCCGGACCCTCCGGACCCACGGGAGCCACTGGCAACGCAGGTCCATCGGGTCTGCCTGGATTCAGAGGATCGCAGGGATCTGCCGGACCCCCTGGACAAGTGGGACCCGCGGGACCGAACGGTGAGCGACAGGCGTACTTAGATGTGTAATATTGACAAGATATGTTATACGCAAGATATGTTATAGGCAAGATATGTTATAGGCAAGATATGTTATACGCAAGATATGTTATAGGCAAGATATGTTATACGCAAGATATGTTATAGGCAAGATATGTAATACGCAATATATGTATGTTATAGGCAAGATATGTTATACGCAAGATATGTTATAGGCAAGATATGTTGTAGCAAGATATGTTATAGGCAAGATATGTTACAGGACAGATATGTTATGGGCAAGACATGTTATAGGCAAGAAATATTAGGAGCCAAAAATGCTATAAGCAGGCAGATATGACATAGGCGAAATATGTTATATGTTACAGGAACACTATGTTACCCCGGGTATGTTACATGCAGCTTCTGCATCAGGCATATTATAACAGGCTAGAGGGAAAATGTGCCACAACGCAAAAAGAACGCAATGCAGTTACAACCTCCAGTTAGCCTCGCCATCATATTAATATCGTGGCGTGAAGTGAGGAGTTTTAGAAAATGTGGCAATTTTGTATTTATTCCATTTTCTCTTTTATTGGTGTCTACCCTTCCGTCGCCCCTGTAAGGCCTTTTTTTTAAACCGTTACCGCCGCGCTGATCCAGATTGATTCCCCGTATTTCAGGTATTCGCGGGCCGGCTGGACGCCGCGGACCCGCTGGACCTTCCGGACCAACGGGTGCCACCGGCAGGTCGGGGCCATCAGGACCATCGGGCCGCAGCGGTGAGTAACCATGGCAACCCACAGGCCTAGTAACTCACCTCATTGGCGGATGAGCTCTATTTTTGATTATAACATGTTTTGTAAATATTATAATATTATAAATATTATATTTACAATATTATGACTATTATATTTACAATATTATAAAATATTATATTTACAATATTATAAATATTTTGTAAATATTATAATCAAAAACAATTGGATATTAGTATGTTTATTAATGATATTCATATAATTGTGCATGATAATCATTTGCTTATGGCTTCATGGTACTTGATTTGTAAGGAGAACCCTAGCTACGTACTTGTATAGGACGTTCTGATATATCTATTGTTATTGCATGTCTTTTTTAACTTATGGTTGATGTTCTACATCGATAAATAAATATAGGACAGTGCTGTAGGTAGCGGAAGTGTGCGTGCGTCTAAATATCGAAATGTGTCTTTAGTGCCACGTGTCTGTGTCTCTGCTCCGACAATGGTTGCCAAGACAACATTTATGTGGTACACCTAAAAATCTGATAAGACTTTGGTAGCACACCATTAATTATGTGTCTCTGCTCCTGTAGGCGCCACTGGGAGTCCGGGAGCCACTGGGTTCCCGGGACCGGCTGGCGCCCCCGGGGCCGAGGGGCCTTCTGGCAATCCAGGAGCCACGGGCGTCACTGGACCTTCAGGTGCGTACCCATAATCTGGAAAACAGAAAGTTGTCTTTAAGGATCTGTTGTGCTTCAGTATCCAATAAACTTATAAATAAGGTTTCCAATACATTATTATACTTATAGATTATCTTATTTATATTATATTTTATTTATATTATTTTAATTTTTATTATATTTTATATATATTATATTATATTATATTATATTATATTATATTTTATTTATATTATATTTTATTTATGTTATATTATATTATATGTATATTATGTTATTGTTTATTTATGAAATATTTATGTCATAATTAATCTATGGATCTATATTATATCGTTTATTTATATTTTGATTTATGTTTTTTTATAATCAATACCGTTATAGGTCCGACGGGAGCTACTGGTATGACGGGTCGCACAGGAGCGACGGGTCGTACTGGCGAGACGGGCAGAAGCGGCTCGACTGGAGCTACGGGAGGAACAGGACCTGTCGGACCCTCAATGCTTGGTAAGTACCCACCAAACCAGAGGTGGTGAGGAGGGGTGGGGTGGGGGGGGGGGTAGGCCCGTGGGTAGATGCCGGCACGTATGCTTGACGGCTTGTCAGGTCTGGAATGTCAAGTAAAATGTGTCAAGTATGCGACAAGAACCGATGACATTTATATGAACTGAAAAAGAAGACTTGGTCAGTGTTATTTTCGCTGAAGCCCAAATATGGTGCCCGTCGTTCGCCACTTTGGTATCGAACATATTGGGATAACGAACAGCAGGACAATGAACTACAAGACAAATGCAAAGGACTACGACAGTGTGGAATTGACAAGCAAAGCAATATGTATAAACTATGTGTGCTTTTCTGTGTGTGGGATAACTTTCTTCTTGCGTTTGGTTCAGTGTCGATGATAAAGACAACACCGTGTCTTATGCATTGGCGCATGCGTGGCATGAACTCTTCCAGTGATATCTTTATATCTAAGTCTTCATATCTTAGTCGTCAAACTTTATATACCCGTTTTTCTTATTTGAAAACTGTGCACCCTTGGAATTATTCGTCTTGTTCGAGAAATTAACTTCTTCCCGAGAGCCTGATATGCCAGTACACGTTTACATTCATTCACTGTCCCCATCCTATGTCCCCCCAGGTCGCAAGAGCGCATTTGAGCAGGAAGGCCTGGCCAACATATTGGACGAGCAAAGCAAAGATCAAGAACAAATGAGCGGAAGTGTCAGCCAGCTGATTTACATCGCGGGCGGCTGGCTCGGCGCCGTCACCATAGCGACCATTGTTATCTTCGTCGTCATCTATAAGCGCTTGGGTCGCGATCCTCTGGATGAGAAGTTGATAAAGGACGGTGACGCAGAGGCCGGGTCGTCCCAGTCGTCGCACAGTAGCATTATCGACGTCGCCGGCTCCATGTTCCCGCCACTTTCCAGGGAAGGCTCCAAGCAGTGCGTAGCAGACGACACAGACGACACAAATCCCCAACCTTCCACGTCACAAGCGCAAGTTCACAGCTCATACCGATAGCTTCATGACTGGACGTGTTGAGAAGTGAAAGCGGTAGAAAGAAAGGAAAGGGATTGTACAATATGTGAAGAAAAACCCACCTATGTTATGCATTCGCTGCCGTTTCGCCGCAATACAAGAGATATAGTGGACTTTTGTCACTCACCCGCAGTAATAAAAATCCAACATGTATGTATATTTCATGTACAGAGCTTTTGAGATGGCCAACAATATTTCGTTTGAAGCATTCCAGGAACTTAGGTGCTTTCAACTCTGCATGTTTTACAACTGAAGAAGCGGGCAAATAATATACACCTGCAGGTTACATCGACGTTATTATAGGCTTGCTTTAAGATTCTCGAGGGAGAATATCGCTAGTTGCGTAAGTACTATTAACATTGTCACGGTAGAAAGTCTTTCATTAGATCACAGTAAGTAGAGACAATCCATTCCGTTACTCTGTCCGGCCGCTGTTCCTTTTGACCGCTGCTCTCGTTTAATATTCCACGTGCCTTGGTCGGTAAGCGCTGCGAAGGCTTATTCACTTCTGTAACATCTCAAAACTGCAGCATATCAGGACAACCCCCATGGGCTGTCCTGATATCCAACAACAACGAGTGAATGTTCCCCTTTCCTGCGCATATCACCGGGACGCTTGGGATATTAATAGCATTATAGGATGATGCATGGTGGCGCCATCTGGTGAGTGATTCAGACAACGGGCAGTGGTCTGATTTACGACAAGGTAAAAGGTCTCGCACACGCAATTACTGCTCTACTTAACAAATGGCTTAGTTTGCCGATATAATACGGTTACCAAACGAAATTATTAAATATTGTTCAGCAAAAAAACATGCTCGTCGAATGCAGTCTCACTTTTGTCTTTCATTGTATATAAAGATGGGAAACGACTAATTGTGTCAGAAATATCGGTTAACCAGTATTAATGATGAAAAAATATACCGCCTTATCCAGTTGCATAATGTCTTACAACTTTTGAGTAATAAATTTTTATGGAAAATACATTCGTCTTCATTAACGAGCATATCATGGTCTCCGATACGGCACTATTACAAAGAGCAGAGGTGTATATGTATAAAATCATTAGACCATTTATGTCGATGATATTTGGATATTCTTGCCAATAAAGTAAGTGATATGAAATAGAGATTTTCTCCTAACACTGACCTCTCGCACTATGCCAAGCATTACCAAACACAGTGTCCCAGGGCTCAGTTCTGATGTCAGCATGGTCGCCCATTCTGCAGTCATGTTATATTTTAATAATAAAAATGCTATTATTTCTAACGAATCATACAGTTTTGTTCCATTTGTTCCCATGTCATGGAAATATGTATCTGTGCATGGAAGCATGTCAACATCCCATATGACGTTGCGCTGTGGCCTAGTTATAATCATCACAGCCATAAGGAACACATTTATGGCTCACAGGGGGGTTAACAGGATTGCGGTTCAATCGGGTACCTTGTAAACTATTTAATGGATATTTCTATGAGTAGGAAGTCATTATTGTCCCAGGGCGGTTTTTTATTTTTTAAGACTCATTATAGTTCAGTCACAATAATGACCGACACATGGAAAATAACAGCCATGTACCGTACATACCAGAGTGCGCTCCATGCGCCATTGACAACGTGCAATACACTAAAATGAGCCATAAACATTTGTGGATTCATGAAAAAAAATACTTTTTAAATAATTTGGCCATTTAATTTTTGAAATATCCAGGTCTACACAATATATATTTCTGGCCATGTAACATGCAATATTAGTTGAATCGAAATATACTGGTCCCCCATGAAGGCTTCTTACAAAGAATGCACCATTATGTCTATTTTTTGTGGTCTTATATGTGTAGGTTTTGGCATTTGACGCTATTGCACCTGTGCCATATTCCTCATTCTCCTGTAGGACTCGAGGCTGTTGCAATTCTAAAATTCACGTTTTGTTCTAACGAGCATGTGTTCCTAGAAAAAGTTTAGCTACATATATCCTTAAGAGTCGCCCCATGGCCTAGTAGGTAGGGCTTTGTCTATTGTCAAGTGTGTTCTGCTAGGCCAGCCCAAGCGGGCGGTGCGTGGTTCGAATCCCACCTGCGGATATCTCAATGTTTGTGGAGGATAAAGTTCCCATGCTTTTCTTCGAAGTCACTATTGGGTCATGCAGAAGACATAGCTCCTCTTTTCATGGATCCTTCGCATTGTCGCAAAATGACTTACACGACACAGGTTAAAGCGTCATTAAGTAAAGAAAATAAAATTGTGTGTTAGGCCGCCTTTGTACAAATAAAGACTAAATTGGACCAAGAACCTTCATGGCCGATGAGTTAGGAGTTAGCAGTTATGGATGAAAGATTACCCAAGACTTAGATGCCTGGGCTCCGATTCGCACTCAGGACCTATTGATCTGCGGTCCGGAGCGCTAATCAATACAGCAGGGAGTCCCCACCCACACAGATATTTAATGAAGCAGACACAGTGTATCATTCACCACGCACGAGAATTCTTGTCTTCCCCTGATCTGCCTCCGACTTTATATAATCCTGTCTACATCATCAGCTATTTGCGACAGACGCAAATCCTCACGTCTTTCTTCCGCGGCGGGTCAAATATCATACTATTCTTATGATATTTGACCCGCCGGGGTCATGGGACGCTAAATTGACACTAAACGAGCCATAAACATTAGTTCACCGTGTCATTTTCAGTCCGACCTACATTAAGTCTTGGCCTCGGGATGGCGGAGTCGGAGGCCGATGAACAGGCAACATCATGACCCTCCCTTCTATACATCAGTATTGGATATTCGCGATCACCTGTTGGCAATTTTGGGGGATTGTTATCCATACAATATCTGGTTCAACGCAAAGACCCTTTCCCTATTTACCGCGACCCAGGATGTGAATTCCTCGATATTCGCGATAATTCACCATTAAGGCGTGTTTTTTCTTCGCGCCCCCATGTCCTAATCTTGGATATTCGATATTGCTCTCCCTAATTCTTGGCGATTCGCGATTCAGATGACATTACAGTGTGCAACACCAACGCTCGACCGGCGGACAGAGTCGAGTATTTCACTGGTCGGTCGAGGGTTAATGCCGAGACACTGGACAGGCCGGTCTTGTAACTATTTGGTCGCATTATAGGCTCTATTGGATGCACCGTTTCAGTACCGTGACTCTATACTCTTGTCGAAGCAATGCGTACTCCTATTGCACGCACATTGAGATCTGCAAAGAGGGGGTTCGAACGACGCACCGCCCGCTTGGGCTGGCCTAGCAAACACACTTGACGATAGCGGAAGCGATACCTACCAGTCCATATATGTTATGTCGGCATGTGTATACTGTTTATAAAGAAGTATATTGTTAGTGGCTATTTTTCGTGTATTGCTCGTTGTATTTTTTGTCAATGATATTAGTGAGGAAAGAATAAAGCGTAAGCACCAGGTTATTATATTACGTGGGTGGGTCATTATTATGACGGAGCTATGTATTAGATAAGGACCTACAACTCATTCCTTATCTGGCTTAATGTTTATTTCTATTGCGTCCTCCGAGGAGGCAGCGATGACATGGAGTGTGTGAGCGAGGGGTCATTATTGCGACGGAACTATAATGACCCGCCCTGAGAAAATAAGGACCTCCTGCTCAAGGTCCGCAGGGCCTTAGCGGCAAAACACAACTCTGAGGAAACCACAGAAGTATGCATTAACGACCCATAATGCCTCTCCCAGACCTCCCTTTTAGGAGAAACGTCATACATGGTTTTACAACGGTCCGTGCAATTGTAGCGTGCCCAGTGTGTAAGTGGCTAACTTGTATCACTGTCAACAAACTGTAGCATGCCGAAGGTGTGTATGTGTGGTGGTAAATCAGGAAGGGGGCATTTTAAGCCGCGATATAATAAAGCATTCTCGGTTGATAGTTAAACTTAGATTAAAGAACCCAGCAATCAGATAATAAGAAAGTAGTTATAATTCAAGTGATTTATTCCGGCTTAACTCGACCAGTCGCTGTCTTGACATAAAAATGCATGACCAATCCATCAAAAAGATACATATATGAAATCAGCCTCTCAGTAAATATATTCATAACCATATCTCAAAGAACTACCAATATCACAAACTCAAATATCACTGCACATGCTGTACAACTTCTTATAGCCTAATTGCTGGTCGGATCAATCTCTCATGTAATTTCTCTTCCCTCAAGTCAGTTCTCTATATTCCACTGCTAATTCCTCTAAATATACCTCCAGAATTTAGCTCTCTAACCTAGACCTTCAAGACAAGCTTATTCTCACATTTTACCTTCCGGATACTAGATAAATACTTTTTTTTATTTCATTTCATCCGCAGCAGGTATCGAGTACAAATATTTCAAGGCACAGGCATACAAATATACAATAAACTATAAAACTGCTCATTCAAATATTGGTCTGAGTGGGCCCCACTTTCTATCAAATTTACACAAACTGGATCCCCCCTTACTGTACCCAATACATCGCTCTGTGAAATAATTGGACTTTATAACCCTAAGACATACTTGGAGGTTTGGTGTCTTCCCTTTCCATTTACATATGTAAATGTATTGTTTTACAATAAGTATTAAGTGATTAAGTAAACTACTACCCCGTGTGTCGGAAAGCCCGAAAATTATACTAATTATAGTCAATAAAGGTGTTGTACTCACTTGTATATATGGTTCTAACCAATTAGCAAAAGCTATCCATACACCCTTAACATACGGACAGTCCCAGAAGAGATGGGTGATGGATTCTGGGGCCTTACTACAAAATGTACAAACATCCGTGTCTTTCACCTTACAATTTTTCAATTAGACATTAGTCGCGATCACCCTATGCAATATCTCAAACTGGAAACTTCTAAGCTTTTCATTTACCGTGGCGTCATACGACAATTCATTGTGACGTTGCCATTGATCAGGTGACCATGTGCATTCTAGCTCATTTTCCCATTTCCCTTCATTAACATTATTCCTTTTCAGACGCATTACTAATTATTATAAATGAAATTGCACACCTTTATTTTACTTTGTAATTCCTGTAATGCACAGGTTCGTGTACTAATAAAAAGCTCCGTATCAATAGGCTTAGCATAGACAGCTTTCCACTCTCGAGGAAGCGAATGTATCAAGCTATGAAAGTCAGTGAAGTTAACATCAATCTGATACCGATCCCTGAATTCTGACCAACCCAATAAAGTTCTGTTTTTGTCAAACAGGTCTTGTACATATATGACACCTTTCTGAATAAATTCTTTTTTTCTAACCACAAGATTATAGTTTGTAATAAAGTAGGAGTTCCAGATAGGGTACCCGGGAAGATCTGCGTTAACGCTTTCTTCTGTTTTTCTATATTCATACCACGCTTTAAACACGTCGGCCCAAAAGGGGTTAGACACACTAGAATATGCTTTCAGTGACTGGAGGTCAAGGTCCTAACACAACTGTCTTTCTTCGCAAATAGTATCACAAAGAGTTGTTGCCATTTACCATCCGTTTTTACAATACGGTTTATCCACGAGATTTTTAACGCTTTCTGAAACGATTCAATATGTGTCAGACCTAAGCCACCATTTTTAACAGTTTGACATACCCTATTCATAGAGACTTTCGCCTTTCCACTTTTCCAGAAAAAAATTCGTACCAATTTAGTCAATTTATCAAAAACAAATTTTCCTGGTGTAGGCAAAACTGACATAACATGTACAAATTTGGGTTGTGTCAGAGATTTCACAACTGTCACTCTGCCCCTGTATGACAGGTTTCTCTTTCCGTATGCATTCAAAATTCTGTCAAATTCAACAACTTTACTGTCATAATTTAGGGGCGACATTTTTCCTAAATCTGTAGAGAACTTAATACCAAGCAAAACAAAATCCGCGTGATAACATATGATCCGATCTGCCTCACACTTAAAGGCACTACTAAAATATACAGCCGCGCTCAACTTGCTAATATGTATAGGTGTCACCTAAATTGCGCAAGCGAAGTTAGATCAACAGATGTGAGAAAATATTTTTAATATTACATGATATATATATCAGGAAGAAATGCATTTATGCCTATGCTGTGGTATATGTTGAGTTTAAAGTTACTATAAATCAACATATACCCAATGGATAAGCGGGGTTAAACAAATTTGGCAGTAGAGTGTATTTATTAAAAGCAGCTATCTTTAGTTAGGCTGAAAAATGTGGTGCCCCCCCCCCCTCCTGTGTATATTCAATTATTTTAAGATTAATCTGAATATATAGTTTAAATGTCAGGTTAAAGTGGTCGACCGATTCCCTTTTTGCATTAGCCAGATCACTCATTGAAAATCACTCAAACTTTAAATTTCTAAAATATAGAGGTGACTGAACACAGTTAATGCTGGTGTCCAACCTAATTTAATCGCGATCTGCACCAAAAGTTTACATCTTAAAATTAAATTTGCGAGTGTTAACGCTTTGTTTCGGCCGACTGGTAAGGAGAGAAAAATTAAGACAACCCGCCCCCAGCAATGTCAAGCAAAGCGCCATTTTGCCGGGAGCAGTGACGCATATTGTGACTCAAAAAAGGGCTGCCGCCTGGGTAGGCGGCGAAATCGTGCCTGGCGGTCACTTCTAAATTTTATTGTGAGCTACAGATAGAACAAAAAATTCTGTAATTTGGAGGATAGACAATTGGGTATGATATGAATCGGTAAAGCAGCGTTAGAGGCTGGCTGGCGGTTCCCTTTAATTGATCTAGGCCTACTGCAAAAAAGGTACATTGTTCGTTTTACATTGAAATATCAGATTTAAATCTATAATATAAACTAGATCTATGTATGTATTTAATTGATGAGTTTGACTTTTTTTTTCTGGAACATACACTGCCCTTTATTTGAGGTAATCAAAGCATGTCTACCGTTGAAAGGTTGACAGTTATTTCACAACAAATGCAGCTTAATCCTGGTTAAATCTAATGGTGAAATAAGTTTGGTAGAGAATTCAATATTTTATCAACATGCATGTGTTTAGGCAAATAAATTCTGCAAATGTAATTGTTTGTTTTTATTGACTTTTCCCTAATTAATTAGGGTTTTCTTGCTCCAATATCCTGTTTGTGTACTTTTTTGGTTTCAACTGTTCAATCGTTTGTTTCTTCACACTTTTTTTTTCATTCATTTTTGGAAAAAAAAATGTTTAACTTTAGCTAGACGTACTCGATCTGAGTCTTAATATTTTTCTTAAACACAATTTGGGTTTTAAAACTGTGCAAAATTACCGCAATCATGGAAATAAATTCTAGTCCAACAAAGCAGAAAATTCTGCAAATGCAATTATTTTTGCCTAGACTTTTCCTCAATTGATGGCGCTTGTCTTCCTTCATTGCGCTTTTTTTGTTGACTAGCATTACCCAATAAATTGTCCTTTTCTGTTTTTTTGGCTAAATGAATTGGCTTGTTTTCTTCCCATTTAGTGTTTTTATAACAAAAAAAGACTCAGTATCTATATATTGGGTAGGTTTTTGTAAATTACCTTTTCTTTAACTTCAGTTATATTTTTTTCTTTAGTTTGTCAGGTTTTAAACAGCGAAAGGCTAACCAACCAAAGAAAAACAATTCTAGTCTACGTTAGCTGGCGTTTTTTTCCATTCATTTTTGGAGAAATTTTTTTTTTAACTTTAGCTAGACGTACTCGATCTGAGTCTTAACATTTTTCTTAAACACAGTTTGGGTTTTAAAACTGTGCAAAGTGACGACAATCGTGGAAATAAATTCTAGTCCAATGAAGCAGAAAATTCTGCAAATGCAATTATTTTTGCCTAGACTTTTCCTCAATTGATGGCGCTTGTCTTGCTTCATTGCGCCTTTTTTTGTTGACTAGCCTTACCCAATGAATTGCACCTTGATGTTTTTTTGGCTAAATGAATTGGCTTGTTTTCTTCCCATTTAGTGTTTTTATAACAAAAAAAGACTCAGTATCTATATATTGGGTAGGTTTTTGTAAATTACCTTTTCTTTAACTTCAGTTATATTTTTTTCTTTAGTTTGTCAGGTTTTAAACAGCGAAAGGCTAACCAACCAAAGAAAAACAATTCTAGTCTACGTTAGCTGGCGTTTTTTTCCATTCATTTTTGGAAAAAAAATTGTTTAACTTTCGCTAGACGTACTCGATCTGAGTCTTAACATTTTTCTTAAACACAGTTTGGGTTTTAAAACTGTGCAAAGTGACGACAATCATAGAAATAAATTCTAGTCCAACAAAGCAGAAAATTCTGCAAATGCAATTATTTTTGCCTAGACTTTTCCTCAATGGATGGCGCTTGTCTTGCTTCATTGCGCTTTTTTTGTTGACTAGCATTACCCAATGAATTGCCCTTTTATGTTTTTTGGGCTAAATGAATTGGCTTGTTTTCTTCCCATTTAGTGTTTTTATAACAAAAAAAGACTCAGTATCTATATATTGGGTAGTTTTTTGTGAATTAACTTTTCTTTAACTTCAGTTATATTTTTCTTATTAGTTTGTCAGGTTTTAAACAGCGAAAGGCTAACCAACCAAAGAAAAACAATTCTAGTCTACGTTAGCTGGCGTTTTTTTCCATTCATTTTTGGAGAAAAAAATTGTTTAACTTTAGCTAGACGTACTCGATCTGAGTCTTAACATTTTTCTTAAACACAGTTTGGGTTTTAAAACTGTGCAAAGTGACGGCAATCGTGGAAATAAATTCTAGTCCAATGAAGCAGAAAATTCTGCAAATGCAATTATTTTTGCCTAGACTTTTCCTCAATTGATGGCGCTTGTCTTGCTTCATTGCGCCTTTTTTTGTTGACTAGCCTTACCCAATGAATTGCCCTTTTATGTTTTTTGGCTAAATGAATGGGCTTGTTTTCTTCCCATTTAGTGTTTTTATAACAAAAAAGACTCAGTATCTATATATTGGGTAGGTTTTTGTAAATTACCTTTTCTTTAACTTCAGTTATATTTTTTTCTTTAGTTTGTCAGGTTTTAAACAGCGAAAGGCTAACCAACCAAAGAAAAACAATTCTAGTCTACGTTAGCTGGCGTTTTTTTCCATTCATTTTTGGAGAAAAAAATTGTTTAACTTTCGCTAGACGTACTCGATCTGAGTCTTAACATTTTTCTTAAACACAGTTTGGGTTTTAAAACTGTGCAAAGTGACGACAATCATAGAAATAAATTCTAGTCCAACAAAGCAGAAAATTCTGCAAATGCAATTATTTTTGCCTAGACTTTTCCTCATTGGATGGCGCTTGTCTTGCTTCATTGCGCTTTTTTTGTTGACCAGCATTACCCAATGAATTGCCCTTTTATGTTTTTTGGGCTAAATGAATTGGCTTGTTTTCTTCCCATTTAGTGTTTTTATAACAAAAAAAGACTCAGTATCTATATATTGGATAGGTTTTTGTGAATTACCTTTTCTTTAACTTCAGTTATATTTTTTTCTTTAGTTTGTCAGGTTTTAAACAGCGAAAGGCTAACCAACCAAAGAAAAACAATTCTAGTCTACGCTAGCTGGGTTTTAAACGACCAAGGAAAAAAAACCAAACAGGTATTCTTGATTAAGAAATCAGAAAGAATGTTTTGTCACCACCATTTTTGTTTAAAAACTTACATCTTAGGTTGGGACTATTTTTGTTCTTGCCATATACAGAATTTGAAAAGGGGGTAGGTGTCCAAACTTGTCACTGCATGTGGGGTGTCCATGCCACCTCATATAGCATTCTTCCCCAGAAAGGGGGGGGGGGGGGTCCATACCTTAGATGGAAAAAAATTACATTAAAAAATGGCATTCATCCTCAAAAAGGTGGGGGGGGGGGTCTGGACCCCTTAGAACCCACCCTCCCTGGATCTGCCCTAGCTCTATCAGTGTTTTCTTCGACAAATTTGTAAAAAAAAATTGTAATATGTAAATAGAAGAACTTGTCATGTGCGTATGTCTATAAGTCATATAAATTTTTTTCAAATAACATACTTTACATAGTCATAGACACAAGCTTTCCATACTTGAAGCTTAAAACATTGACAGTGAGTTGTACCTTGGCAGATCTATCATCTGGTACTTGTGTAACAGGGATGTGTGCTGCGATGACTGTCAATAGGTACCAGTAAAAAATAATGTGTTATTTAATGTTAAACTACCTATTTCGTCTTTGGAGCTGACGCCGTATCCATCACTCGTTAGGCCAATTTAAACACTCGAAGTGTCAGCGAAACTTAGCCTGTTGACTGACAATTCAATTAAATTGTTCAATCCGAAAAAGGCTACTCATGCTACCCGGACCAGACAATGTAAATATACAAAGCCTGGTAATCGAACCAGCAGTTAATTTGTCAAGGACAATTAAGTTCGGAAAACCTGGGAAAGTTCGAAGAAAACTTCAAAACATAACACTGTCAGTGTCACTGCAAGGTGGGCGATAATACCCCACGATGCCAATCGAAAAGCGGACGGTACCTTTCGTTCAAGAAAATTTTTGTGCTATTCGTATCGTAGGCAGTTTTCTTAAGATGATATGGTTTAATCACGTAGTCGTTGAAAAATTCGCCCAATCGGTTGTTTCTCACAGTCATCTAAATCGGATTCGAAGTGTCATAATTGTGCGGACGAAGCGTTACGTCCCACTGCGGCAGTTCGAATTGACGTGCCGCCTACCTGCGAGAGTGTTTAATTCAGGTTAAATTTAAGCCAATCATAGAGCCCGAACACAGTTCGAAAAATCGGCCTGAGGGACCGGTATTATCGCTCATGTGTCCACGTTTTTTTATACATGTGTGTTGCTATAAAAGCTCGCTTCGCTCGCTATAAACCTGACAATTTTCGACTTGGGCGCGTTACACGACGGGGATACAGGGTCAAGCTTCCGGATTCTATTTACACCACGTTTAAACAAACACTGTCAACCGCGGTTCACAAACAGATATATACTTCAATTCCTTGATCGACAATCAAACTTTCGTGCTACACACATATCACAGGTCAACCTTCCCGAGTTCGACACATGAAACACACTTCTTAAGCTTTAAGCGCGATACAAAAGCGATATCCGCTTGCCGAGTTTGCCTTACGGGTCTTAAAAACTTAAATGCGCTGTAATCAAGTCACACATATAACATTACCGCGTTTACAATCCATCATAAAATGGCAACTTACAGTGAACAAAACTACAGCTCACTTGCGCACATTACTTCTTCATTACTTATAACACTAAAACATTATAAACATAACACACATCGAGATGTCCAATGTCCAAGGCCGTCTTGTCGTCCGTCACAGCGGCATCGCCCCGTCGCTGGTCGTGACGTCCTTTTCCGGTTGTCCCCGCAGCCAATGCGGTCTCTCACCGCTCCGGTCATCGAGAGCGGGTTTCTTCCCGGGGGGTGATTGGCGGGTCGCGCTCCTCAAGTCTGGATCCTACGGCTCGTCCGATGTCCGTCTTGATCCGGCGAAAACTTCTTTATGCTACAGTAGGAGAGCTTTGCTCCTCCTAGTCTGGATCCTGCGGCAAATCCGATGTTCGTCTTGATCCGGCGAAAACTTCTTCATGCTGCGAATTTAGGAGAGCCTTGCTCCTCCTTGTCTGGATCCTACGGCCGGCCGATGTCCGTCTTGATCCGGCGAATACTTCTTCATGCTGCGGATTTAGGAGAGCCTTGCTCCTCCTAGTGTGGATCCCACGGCACATCCGATGTCCGTCCAGATCCGGCGAAAACTTATCGTGCATTAGGAGAGCCTTGCGTCTCCTACGTCGGTGTCTCTCAGATTATCAGCTGACAAGTGGCGATCAGGGTTCGGTGGCGTCCGTCACAGCTATTGTTCGTTTCCGGTCGACGGCTGCTGTGGGCTACTTGGATGAATCGCCAGACCCTGAAGCGGTTGGCCTGGTCTCTGCTGCCATCTCGCTGCGCCGTCATCTCTCCGTCTCGCTGCGCCATCTCTCCGTCTCAGGAGGCACACTCTCTTCCAATGTCCGAGTTCCTCGCAGTAATAACATCTGTGACGGTCTTGCTTGCGTTGACTGTCCCACGAAGCATCCAGTGATCTGATGGGCGCCGAGTACCTCCTTCGTATCATTCCGTTGGTCCTCTCAATCGGTTGCTTCTGTCCGTTCTCCTGTTCATTCCGCGATGTCAGACACGACTCCAGCCGGCCTAGTCGCTCCAACACGGTCTGCGAAACGGTCTCTTCTCTTTGCGTAGGAGAAGCCCACAGTCCGCACGCGGTCGCCTAATCTTTTCTTTCGTCCCAGTCGTAAGGCTTCAAACCGGGCAGCGAGCTGCACCGCATCATCCATGGTCCTGGGCCGGCCTTGGAAGATCGCCCACTCCATCTCGCTGTCGGCCAGGGAGTCTATGAAGCAGTCAAGGGCAATGTGGTTGCGGCTGTCTACCCCTTCAGCTGGATAGGCCTTCCGGGTCAGCCGCTTAATGTCCTGGGCTAGCTCACTCAGCGTCTCAAAGCGTTTCCGGACCCGCGTCTTCATCTGAACCCGGAAGACTTCCGCTTGGTTGTCTGGCTCGAACCGGGTGGTTAAGGCAGCCACAAGACACGGAAGGACCTGTCTCTCCGGACTTTGATCTGTGAGCACACCTTGTGCCAGGCCGCGAAGACTGGTCGCCAGTTCCATTACCTTGGTCCGCTCATCCCAGCCGTTCACGCTCGCAACCATCTCAAACTGGACGAGATCCTACGAGAGTCTTTCCAGCTTGATTTTCCGTCATATGTGGCTGGTGTCTTGGGTCTGGCACGGTACTGCACTAGGGCGGGATCTTCCGCAGCTTGGAGCCGGACATGGATTCTTGGTGAGGCCTCCTCTTCTGCCCATCTCATGTTCCGTGGTGCCGCCACCGGAACGCGTGGTGCCGTCACCGGACTGCGTGGTGCCGCCACCGGACTGCGTGGTGCCGCCACCGGACCGCGTGGTGCCGCCACCGGACTGCGTGGTGCCGCCACCGGACTGCGTGGTGCCGCCACCGGACTGCGTGGTGCAGCCACCGGACCGCGTGGTGCCGCCACCGGACTGCGTGGTGCAGCCTCTTGGTAGGGGTCCCATCCCGCGACGTGTGGTGACATAGGAGCGTAGAGTGCTGATCCTTCATACCAAGGTCGTCTCCGACTGCCGATCAGTAGCGCCACATCTGGCACATGTGGCGCCACACCTGAAATCTGTGGCGTTGGTCGTGCGGCGCCCCAGGTAGCGCTGTCTCTGGCCGGGGTGGTGATCGGTCGCTGCCAACGTGCTGACGGCGTCACAATAGTAGAGGTCGTCAGAGTCGGTGGAGCCACCGATACACCACCAAAGGCCGGTGAAAATCCGCCGGGATTGCGGCATTCCCCACCTGGTCCAGAAGGCTGCACTTTCAGGGCCGGTTCCTGTCTCCAGGCGATATCTGAGTGAGGGGAGCGGTGCTGAGGCGCATAACTCGCCACCTGCGGTTTCCAAGACGGCGGCCACCACGATCGGCTGTCCAGGGGCTGGGGCATGTAGGAGGCTGGATAGTGAGCCTGTGACAGCACTGGTTCCACCGGTAGGTAGCCAGGGTTAGGCGCCATGCCAGCTGGCTGCATGCCAAGAATCGGTGCTGTCACATAGGGTTGAGTGACAGCACTCCTCCTTTCCACCTTCTGTCTTCCCAGCTGCTGTAAACCATCCTGTAAATGCTCTAAATCGGAGAGCGCTGTCTGTTTGGTTGCTTCCACAGCATGCATGGTATCTTCCACACGCCTCATTTGGGAAAGCAACGGGTGTCTCCTGTCATCCTCAGTGTCACGTGCGTCATCCCTGGAGCTACCGGGACTGTCACTGTGCTCACTGTCAGGTCGCCGCTCATCAGTCGCAGGAGTTTGTACATTATCGTGCTGTGGAGTTATCTCGTATTCACTCCTGTAAACAGCCGGCTTTGGTGTTGTCATCTCAACAGCATCTCCAGCATGGCTAGCTCTTCTCTGCCATACTGATGTGTGATCTTCTCAGAGGTGTGATAATGCTACTTCATTCACACTATCAACACCTCTGTCTTGCTTGGTCTTCTTAATCTTCTCCAGGGCTGATCCGGATCACTGGATAGTGTTATGAAGACACTATCCCACTGCTGTCACCAAACTTTAGCGTGCCGAGTGTGTAAGTGGCTAACTTGTATCGCTGTCACCAAACTGTAGCATGCCGAAGGTGTGTATGTGTGGTGGTGAATCAGGAAGGGGGCATTTTAAGCCGCGATATAATAAAGCATTCCCGGTTGATAGTTAAACTTAGATTAAATAACCCAGCAATCAGTAAATAAGAAAGTGGTTATAATTCAAGTGATTTATTGTGGCTAAACTCGACCAGTCACTGTCACGACATAAAAATGTATGACCAATCCATCAATAAAACTAAGATATATATATGAAATCAGCCTTTCAGTAAATACATTCATAACCATATCTCAAAGAACTACCAATATCACAAACTCATTACACATGCTGTACAACTTCTTACAGCCTAATTGCTGGTCGGATCAATCTCTCATGTAATTTCTCTCTTCCCTCAAGTCAGTTCTCTATATTCCACTAAATATACCTCCAGAATATAGCTCTCTAACCTAGACCTTCAAGACAAGCTTATTCTCACACTTTACCTTCCTGATACTAGATGAATACTTCTAAAAAAAATAGCAAAGACTCAAATGAATAAGTTGCGCGGGCATTGCGCTAAGAGGAGAGAGTAAAAGAGGTGTGCGGGCATTGCGCTAAGAGGAGAGAGTGAGAGAGGTGCGCGAGGCGTTGCCCTGAGAGGGAGTGAGAGGTGCGCTGGCGCCGCGCTGTCCCCCCCAACTCTAACTGACTTCTGGCTGTGATGCAGGGCCTTTTATACCCCTATCCCAGGGACGTTAACTCTGACGACGCTACCCCCTAAATTGACCAATGAGCGATAATGAAAGAAACTGTATGTCTACACTTAAAAATAGGGCCAACATGCTCATCATTATCCTTCAAATTTCTGGGGAAAATTGCTTAACAACTTTCATAAAAAGATACATAAACCATTCATAAATATACTGGCGATAAATACTCAAATCCTCTAAATCTACTTTCTCCCGAACTTGCTCCTTCTTCGTTCCACAGGCACAGTAAATCGACTGACACAGAGGGGGGGGGGGGGTCCGCACGGCCTAGTGCGGACCCCCCCCCCCCGCCCTCTGTGTCAGTCGATTTACTGTGCCTGTGCTTCGTTCCTACCCAATCTCACCCACGCAACCCCTGCCGTCCTACTTCTTCCTACAATTACGCTAGTTCTCATATGTCGTGCTATTTCTCACCATGCCGCTGGTTCCCTTATGCAAATTCGCTACACAATATGGCAGCGGAGAAGAACATGTCGTCGCACTTTCTACTCATACAATTAATGAGCGTCATATTGTACGTCCAGCTTTGGGTGGAATAAATGCGACTAACCAAACTGTGGACAAGTGTGGGCATGTCGTCCCGCTGTCTGTGGAGCATGTCCTGTTGTCAGTGGGATATGTCGTCCCACTGTCAATGGGGCATGTCGTCTCGCTGTCAGTGGGGCATGTCCTGTTGTCAGTGGGATATGTCGTCCCACTGTCAATGGGGCATGTCGTCTCGCTGTCAGTGGGGCATGTCGTCTCGCTGTCACAGGGGCATGTCGTCCTGCTGTCAGTGGGGCATTTCGTCCTGCTGCCAGTGGTGCTTGTCGCCCCGCTGTCAATGGGGTTTGTCGTCCCACTGTCAGTGGGGCATGTCGTCCCGCTGTCAGTGAGGCATAGCGTCCCACTGTCAATGGGGCATGTCGTCCCGCTGTCAGTGGGACATGTCGTCCTGCTGTCAGTGAGGCGTAGCGTCCCGCTGTCAGTGGGACATGTCGTCCTGCTGTCAGTGAGGCATATCGTCCCGCTGTCAATGGGGCCTGTCGTCCTGCTGTCAGTGAGGCATATCGTCCCGCTGTCAATGGGGCCTGTCGTCCTGCTGTCAGTGAGGCATATCGTCCCGCTGTCAATGGGGCATGTCGTCCCGCTGTCAGTGGGGCATATCGTCCCGCTGTCAATGGGGCATATCGTCCTGCTGTCAGTGAGGCATAGCGTCCCGCTGTCAGTGGGACATGTCGTCCTGCTGTCAATGGGGCATATCGTCCTGCTGTCAGTGAGGCATAGCGTCCCGCTGTCAGTGGGGCATGTCGTCCTGCTGTCAGTGAGGCATAGCGTCCCGCTGTCAGTGGGACATGTCGTCCCGCTGTCAATGGGGCATAGCGTCCCGCTGTCAATGGGGCCTGTCGTCCCGTCTCTGTCCATTGTACTCCGTTTCCGGGATATGATCAAATATGTATTAACTGCACAATGGGCCTCGAGTCGTCCGCTATGAACATGTATGACCCCCGCACTGCCTTCCGACAGCGTAGCTGTGTGGTGTCGTTGTCAACACAGAAACAAAGTGGTTCCCGGCGCACAATGCACTGGTTCAGACACAACTAATCTTTATTTATTCAGCGGTTACCCGGAAAGCATTTGCCCATTATATCTTCGAAATTGGAAGTTTGGCAGCTGCGATGCCGTCGTGACGTCACGTGGAATATGGCGGTCTTCTCTTTATTAGAGACAGGCCATTTGATGGTCTTTGTGGGGAGGGCAGTGCTCCAACCTTGAACATTTGAACGCGTGGTTGTGGTTAGTGCCAATATGTATTAGATCGCCCATATCTGTCACGATATGTCGGCCTAAAATTTGATTTTGATTGAGATTTAACGAAACTTTCGGCCTGTCAGGTTATACATATAGTGGCATTTTGACGTAGGATCAATGTGTTTTTCTGCGACTTATCAATTACCGAGAGCCTGCCGTTGCCGATCTGTATCATTAGGGACATTTAGAGGACCGCTGATATACCCAAATGATGACGATAATATATATTATATAAAATATTATATAAAATATTAGCCGTTTCTATGGTTACCAAAATCCACATTTTGAACTACACTTTTTTTCTCACCCTTATTAATTACGTAATTGCAAGTCGATTAAACATTATAGGAATGTGAAGCCAGAACTGTACAATTAGAACAATTAGTACTGTTCAGGCCACGGGGCCTTGGTACATATATATACAATCATAACCTTGCTTTTCCAGTTATTACAACGATACACATTTGCTACATGGTAGAAATATGCACCTGAACTATTATCTTTAGTAATATAATATTCTTTGCTCGCATATGTGATACAGTGTTTTTCCTGCAAAGAAAGTAGTTGACATTTGTGGCGAAGAAGGTCATATAGTA
This sequence comes from Arenicola marina, assembly GCA_964019135.1. Lineage (NCBI taxonomy): Eukaryota > Metazoa > Annelida > Polychaeta > Arenicolidae > Arenicola > Arenicola marina. The sequence goes on from OZ025263.1 coordinate 22,815,306, forward strand.
TAGATATAATAACTCCCATAAAATATGTAGTAAATCACTGCGATCCAGTGGTTAACTGGTTAAAAGAAAATCCCATTTTTCCTTCATTTATTGATAAGCCATTTTCCAATGCATCTAGCAGGACCACGCTGAAGGTAGGCGACGTGTTCTAAGTGGAAAACAAATACGACTACTATTGCTATGCTTTGTTTCCATGGCGACGGCAAAATGGCCCAATAATGAGCCGTGAGAAACTTTTCAAGGTAATAGACATAGTAGAAACCTTTATGCGTTAAAGGTCGGGGGCAGTTTTCAAGATTCTTGAAATACGGTCAGATCAGCTGTTGTTTCTTACAAAATTATTATTTTCAAGAATAAAACATAAACATAACGGGCTCTGTGTATTTAATACAGCAAAATACATCTTGTACCAGTTTGAACAAGTTTTAATTCAGAGTGAACTCTTCCTTTCATCACCTGATACCATGTGTTGTTAGGCACTAATTTGTAGAAATGAGGGGTGCATTTTTTCCTATCAATTTGCGCAGCGCCGCCCTGGCGAGCGCGAGTGAAAATGCATTGAGGAAGTTAAGCTGGTACCGCCGCTCAAACTCATACAAGTAAGAGCGGGTGTTAGGTATTGCGCGTAGGTCAAGGTCACGGCATTTCTATCTTGCCCGATAGGTGACGCACTACTCCCACGTAACTGGTTCCCCTGTCCGGAGACACATGATACTCTTTTCACTACTCTACTCAGTGTTAACATGAACGAGCGAATCCAGGTCTTTTGTACGGCAAGTACGTGAATGTGCGAAAGGCTCTCGTGAAACTGAACATAGAATCAGAAAAGGAGTACAACCACTTGAGACCAAAGCAGTTGCAAGCCATTTCGGAGGCCTCAAAGGGAGACCACTCACAGCTCTCAAACCGTTTATCCTTTTTTTTGGAGTAGCTGTCAAATATGAAATAATTATGATGGATTGAGCAAATATGTATCAGACAATTGAGAAGAGATATGTAATTTAATATATCATATGTATCAAATCTATAATTAAGAATTTTCAATATTTCATTACATAGATTAGGCATTGAATATTTGCAAGCCCAAGAATGCTTTGCTGTATTATATAAAAATAATTAATACACTGCTTTCCTTTCCATACATTACATTTCATTTATATTTATATTTAAATGATTTACCAAAAATATTTTCCATATAAATAAGTACCGGTAGAACTTACACATCTTCAATTTTCACATCATCTTTGGTACTAAAGTGCTGCATCAGCGATATGAACTGGACCCTGGGCATAATCTCGTGGAACACCAAATATTGTTACTGCATGATCATGCAGGTATTCCTCAAGCCCTGGATAGATGGATTGGTTTTTTAATTAGACTACTTAATTGTGTGCAAGCAAAAACTGAACTAGTCCAAAATATATCTTAGGATAATAGGATTATAAATTTTAGTGTAAGCATAGTTTTTTTTTACAATGTAGTGTAAGTATAGTTTGTCACGATGTAGCATAAGTGTTTATAGGTTGATAAATTTAACACATACAGTTCAGTACATGAACTAAATATTAAAGATGGTACAAGTAATTGCAAGGGCTGGGGTATAATTTTCTTGGGGAGGGGAGGGGAATTGTCAATAGAATATTGATATTAAACAGTGCATAATATCATGTGCTGGTACTTGCAGGTTGTCTAAGTGGCATTTGCATTGTTAAACATAAAAATTAAATAAAAATGTGTCAGAGGTTTATTTATTTTCATGGGGAGGCTCTGTCAACCAATCTGAGTGTCTATCTGAGCATTTCTAAATGGCATTGCACACCACTTTCACGCACCAGCATTACTGAAATGTGTGAGACAGGCAAGTGTTATGAACAAAATTGTGAAGGATCTTCATTTGCGTAAGATATTATGCACCTATATTAAATAATAAAAATTTAGCAGCATCTTAAAAAAATTTAATGCCCACCTAAACAATGTCCAGGATGTCTCTCTGGGGGAGGGGTAATTCTCAGCCCCTGTCATACACTGCCATAAGGAAAATGTGTCAAAGAGGGTAGTGTTACTTATTTTCCTCAAAGGTTCTATCCACAGAATAATTTTCTTGTGGGGCTGTGGCAACCTATATTAAATATTAGGAACTCTGCAGCATTTCTAAGTGGCATTTCCACCCATTTCATGCACCGCCATTAATGAAATATGTCAGAGAGGGGAGTGCTAATAATTTTCTTGTGGGGCTGTGTCAACTGATTATACAGAGAATGTTTTAGAAACCTATTGTATTGAACTTCAATTGTGCAAAATATTATGCATTTATATTAAATACCAAGAACTCTGCAGCATTTCTAAGTGGCATTCCCACCCATTTCATGCACCGCCATTAGTGAAATATGTCAGAGAGGGGAGTGCTAATAATTTTCTTGTGGGGTTGTGACAACTGATTACAGGGAATGTTTTAGAAACCTAGTGTATTGAACTTCAATTGTGCAAAATATTATGCATCTATATTAAATATTAAGAACTCTGCAGCATTTCTAAGTGACATTCCCACCCATTTCATGCACCGCCATTAATAAAATATGTCAGAGAGGGGAGTGCTAATAATTTTCTTGTGGGGCTGTGCCAACTGATTACAGGGAATGTTGTAGAAACCTAGTGTATTGAACTTCAATTGTGCAAAATATTATGCATTTATATTAAATATTAAGAACTCTGCAGCATTTCTAAGTGGCATTCCCACCCATTTCATGCACCGCCATTAGTGAAATATGTCAGAGAGGGGAGTGCTAATAATTTTCTTGTGGGGTTGTGACAACTGATTACAGGGAATGTTGTAGAAACCTAGTGTATTGAACTTCAATTGTGCAAAATATTATGCATCTATATTAAATATTAAGAACTTTGCAGCATTTCTAAGTGACATTCCCACCCATTTCATGCACGGCCATTAATGAAATATGTCAGAGAGGGGAGAGCTAATAATTTTGTTGTGGGGCTGTGTCAACTGATTACAGGGACTGTTGTAGAAACCTAGGGTATTTAACTTCAATTGTGCAAAATATTATGCACCTATATTAAATATTGAGAACTCTGCAGCATTTTAAAGTTGTGGCATTTCCCCCAACACAATGCTTCTCTGGACTGTCACGAACTGATATGACATGGATGCGCAAATGTAGTACACAAGTGAGTTTATCCACTTAATCAATGCATATTTATTGCTAATAATCCATACGTATACGTTGGGGAATACGTTTGCCGCCTGACATGTTTGTCTACCTTCAAAATTAGAGAACAGTCTTCACTGACATAACGCCGCGGCCTGGCACCGCTTTAATTGCACACACGAAGGTCAAGGCCGTTAATGGTGGTTAACACCGGGCCCTTGCTGAGCGAGCGAAGTTGGGACCGCGGAACCAGGCTATGAGGAAGTAGGCGACAACAGTGATAAAATAGAGCCCTAGCGGAGTGTGTCGAAGGCAGAGACTGTGTCAAGTGGGCGGCTGCAGTAAATAAAAAAACCTTTCCGTGCGAAGAGGCGTTATGTAATACCTGCAGTGTCTGGTCTAAAGGTAGAATGGGTGCTAGAGCGTTGCAAAGGTGATGGTTCGAACCCGACCTTTTTAATTTGAAAGATATCGACTACAAACTGTTATCTTTGGAGCGGCACCCGCTATAAAACCATGCTTTGCAAATTGATCGCATGAGCGGTGATGACGTAACGAGGGTGGATAATATCATATGGGAAACAAATCACTATGTCCTCATCATTCTCTATAGATATATAAACATTGTACCCGGGAGTGTGGTTTACGTGGGAACCGTAACAAATATACACTATGCGGATATGGCGACAGATGGAGTTTTATTCCTAGTACCTGAACGAATGACTGATTAATGGTAATGAGCTGTCCGGTGTGCAGCCAGTCCTGGTGAACACAGTGGCCCGGCGTGCAGCCAGTCCTGGTGAACACAGTGGCCCGGCGTGCAGCCAGTCCTGGTGAACACAGTGGCCCGGCGTGCAGCCAGTCCCGGTGAACACAGTGGCCTGGCGTGCAGCCAGTCCTGGTGAACACAGTGGCCCGGCGTGCAGCCAGTCCTGGTGAACAGAGTGGCCCGGCGTGCAGCCAGTCCTGGTGAACACAGTGGCCCGGTGTGCAGCCAGTCCTGGTGAACACAGTGGCCCGGCGTGTAGCCAGTCCTGGTGAACACAGTGGCCCGGCGTGCAGCCAGTCCTGGTGAACACAGTGGCCCGGCGTGCAGCGAGTCCTGGTGAACACAGTGGCCCGGCGTGCAGCCAGTCCTGGTGAATACAGTGGCCCGGCGTGCAGCCAGTCCTGGTGAACACAGTGGCCCGGCGTGCAGCCAGTCCCGGTGAACACAGTGGCCTGGCGTGCAGCCAGTCCCGGTGAACACAGTGGCCCGGCGTGCAGCCAGTCCTGGCGAACACAGTGGCCCGGCGTGCAGCCAGTCCTGGTGAACACAGTGGCCCGGTGTGCAGCCAGTCCTGGTGAACACAGTGGCCCGGCGTGTAGCCAGTCCTGGTGAACACAGTGGCCCGGCGTGCAGCCAGTCCCGGTGAACACAGTGGCCCGGCGTGCAGCGAGTCCTGGTGAACACAGTGGCCCGGCGTGCAGCCAGTCCTGGTGAATACAGTGGCCCGGCGTGCAGCCAGTCCTGGTGAATACAGTGGCCCGGCGTGTAGCCAGTCCTGGTGAACACAGTGGCCCGGCGTGTAGCCAGTCCTGGTGAACACAGTGGCCCGGCGTGCAGCAAGTCCTCGTGAACACAGTGGCCCGGCGTGTAGCCACTCCTGGTGAACACAGTGGCCCGGTGTGCAGCCAGTCCTGGTGAACACAGTGGCCCGGCGTGCAGCCAATCCTGGTGAACACAGTGGCCCGGCGTGTAGCCAGTCCTGGTGAACACAGTGGCCCGGCGTGAAGCCAGTCCTGGTGAACACAGTGGCCCGGCGTGTAGCCAGTCCTGGTGAACACAGTGGCCCGGCGTGCAGCCAGTCCTGGTGAACACAGTGGCCCGGCGTGCAGCCAGTCCTGGTGAACACAGTGGCCCGGCGTGCAGCCAGTCCTGGTGAACACAGTGGCCCGGCGTGCAGCCAGTCCTGGTGAACACAGTGGCCCGGCGTGCAGCCAGTCCTCGTGAACACAGTGGCCCGGCGTGCAGCCAGTCCTGGTGAACACAGTGGCCCGGCGTGCAGCCAGTCCTCGTGAACACAGTGGCCCGGCGTGCAGCCAGTCCTGGTGAACACAGTGGCCCGGCGTGTAGCCAGTCCTCGTGAACACAGTGGCCCGGCGTGTAGCCACTCCTGGTGAACACAGTGGCCCGGTGTGCAGCCAGTCCTGGTGAACACAGTGGCCCGGCGTGTAGCCAATCCTGGTGAACACAGTGGCCCGGCGTGTAGCCAGTCCTGGTGAACACAGTGGCCCGGCGTGAAGCCAGTCCTGGTGAACACAGTGGCCCGGCGTGTAGCCAGTCCTGGTGAACACAGTGGCCCGGCGTGCAGCCAGTCCTGGTGAACACAGTGGCCCGGCGTGTAGCCAGTCCTGGTGAACACAGTGGCCCGGCGTGCAGCCAGTCCTGGTGAACACAGTGGCCCGGCGTGCAGCCAGTCCTGGTGAATACAGTGGCCCGGCGTGCAGCCAGTCCTGGTGAACACAGTGACCCGGCGTGCAGCCAGTCCTGGTGAACACAGTGGCCCGGCGTGCAGCCAGTCCTGGTGAACACAGTGGTCAGGCGTGCAGCCAGTCCTGGTGATCACAGTGGCCCGGCGTGTAGCCAGTCTTGGTGAACACAGTGGCCCGGCGTGCAGCCAGTCCTGGTGAACAGAGTGGCCCGGCGTGCAGCCAGTCCTGGTGAACACAGTGGCCCGGCGTGCAGCGAGTCCTGGTGAACACAGTGGCCCGGCGTGCAGCCAGTCCTGGTGAACACAGTGGCCCGGCGTGCAGCCAGTCCTCGTGAACACAGTGGCCCGGCGTGTAGCCACTCCTGGTGAACACAGTGGCCCAGTGTGCAGCCAGTCCTGGTGAACACAGTGGCCCGGCGTGTAGCCAGTCCTGGTGAACACAGTGGCCCGGCGTGCAGCCAGTCCTGGTGAACACAGTGGCCCGGCGTGCAGCCAGTCCTGGTGAACACAGTGGCCCGGCGTGTAGCCAGTCCTGGTGAACACGGTGGCCCGGCGTGTAGCCAGTCCTGGTGAACACAGTGGCCCGGCGTGCAGCCAGTCCTGGTGAACACAGTGGCCCGGCGTGCAGCCAGTCCTGGTGAACACAGTGGCCCGGCGTGCAGCCAGTCCTGGTGAACACAGTGGCCCGGCGTGCAGCCAGTCCTGGTGAACACAGTGGTCCGGCGTGCAGCCAGTCCTGGTGAACACAGTGGCCCGGCGTGCAGCCAGTCCTGGTGAACACAGTGGCCCGGCGCTCTACCTGCCTCACTGACAGCAAATCACCTTTATGCTGATTCCCGCAAGGGCGAAATTGGCAGTGACGTGATTAGGGCCTATACTGGGGAGGATGAAATGACCAATGAAATGCCATAACATGGGGTGACCATGACGACGATGATCAACAAGAGCAGAATGATAGAGTAGAGACATCAACATTGAATGAACGACGGGGTCTTTATACCCCATTATGCCATCGGTATATCTGAAAATCAATACTTTGCCGCAAGACGATCAAAGTGTCGTTGCAATAGATAATAGTCGCGGGTTACCTCCAAAATTGTTCACCTCCAAAATTGTTCACCTCCAAAATTGTTCACCTCCAAAATTGTTCACCTCCAAAAATGTTCACCTCCAAAATTTTCCACCTCCGAAATCCGATCGGTAGTAAGGTTTTTATTTTCGTTGACCCGCTCTACGTCGCAGTTTCATGCAGACCCGCTCGTCCAACGAATCCCCCCCCCCGGTCGCTACTTTGAAAATATTCGCTTTATAGGGGTATTTTTTGCATCCCAAATGTCCGCTCTATAAGGGTATTTTTTCATCCCAAATGTGTGTTCTATAGAGGTATCTTTTTCATCACAAACATTCGCTCTATAGGGGTATATATTTCATCACAAATGTTTGTTCTATAGGGGTATCTTTTTCATTACACATGTCCGCTCTATAGGGATATCTTTTTCATCACAAATGTTCGCTCTATAGGGTTATCGTTTTCAATACAAATGTCCGCTCTATAGGGGTATCTTTTTTATCACAAATGTCCGCTCTCTAAAGCATCAAGGGACATCCACGGACCCCACCCCCTCCCCTACCAAATTTGTATAATACTGCACCCCCCCTCCCGCGGGCCCTCACCTCATCCTCATCTCACCCCTCACTCAGACCCCCGCGATCACCCTAAGCCACCCTCTCCCCTTCCGGCTTGATCACCCTCCGCACTCCACCGCTAGATCAAGCTCAGACCCCTCACCCCCACCACCACGCCACCCTCACCACCCCCCAGCACCACGCCACCCTCACCACCCCCCACCCCCACGCCACCCTCACCACCCCCCACCCCCACGCCACCCTCACCACCCCCACCACCACGCCTCCCTCACCACCCCCACCACCACGCCTCCCTCACCATCCCACACCACCACTCCACCCTCACCACCCCCACCACCACGCCTCCCTCACCACCCCCACCACCACGCCACCCTCACCACCCCCCACCACCACGCCTCCCTTACCACCCCCCACCACCACGCCACCCTCACCACCCCCACCACCACGCCTCCCTCACCACCCCCCACAACCACGCCTCCCTCACCACCCCCACCACCACGCCTCCCTCACCACCCCCCACCACCACGCCACCCTCACCACCCCCACCTCCACGCCTCTCTCACCACCGCCACCACCACGCCACCCTCACCACCCCCCACCACCACGCCACCCTCACCACCCCCCACCACCACGCCACTCGCACCACCCCCACCACCACGCCTCCCTCACCACCCCCCACCACCACGCCTCCCTCACCACCCCCCACCACCACGCCACCCTCACCACCCCCATCACCACGCCTCCCTCACCACCCCCACCACCACGCCTCTCTCACCATCCCCCACCACCAAGCCACCCTCACCACCCCCCACCACCACGCCACCCTCACCACCCCCACCACCACGCCACCCTCACCACCCCCCACCACCACGCCCCCCTCACCACCCCCCACCCCCACGCCACCCTCACCACCCCCCACCACCACGCCACCCTCACCACCCCCCACCCCCACGCCACCCTCACCACCCCCACCACCACGCCACCCTCACCACCCCCACCACCACGCCTCCCTCACCACCCCACACCACCACTCCACCCTCACCACCCCCACCACCACGCCTCCCTCACCACCCCCACCACCACGCCACCCTCACCACCCCCCACCACCACGCCTCCGTCACCACCCCCCCCCACCACGCCACCCTCACCACCCCCCACCACCACGCCTCCGTCACCACCCCCCACAACCACGCCTCCCTCACCACCCCTACCACCACGCCTCCCTCACCACCCCCACCACCACGCCACCCTCACCACCCCCCACCACCACGCTAAGGACAGTTTTCATTATCCGTCGCGACGGGCACAAAGCCCAGAATCGATGGTCTCCAAGAGTTACGGGACGTGATCTACCGGGAATTACATTATACAAGACAAACCCCCGTCGTACTTCCGGTTAACAATGGAACTCTTCATTATTAAAACGCCATTCAACTCGCCACGACGATCACCCACCGCCACCCAATGGGACTCAATTCCGCGAGACAGCCGCCGAGAGCCAGCCACTACCACTAAACTCGTTGGTCGCATCGGTTGCTACTTGGACTTGCAGAGTGAACACCACTTTGTCGCCACCACATTTTTTTTCTCCCGAAGTCGGAGACGACTCGTCGCGAACTATTTGCGCTTTCTGCATGTTTTTCGCTCTCTGCCCCACATACTGAGCGCACAGACAGCGCCATGTCCCAGCATAGCTTGCCTTCTCTTAATGTGGTGGATGAGAGTCAACGTGAGCGGAGACACGGCAGTTTACGGTAAGCGTCTTTCACCCGCATCGGCGTCATATGTTCTAAAATGTTCCTGCTGTTGATAATTCACAAAATTGCTTATAAGGTCGATGTTTGTTTTTTTCCTAAGAAAGTTATTTAGAATCTTGTCACGAGCCACCCCCTAACCTTATTATAATACACGAAGCAATACTAGTAGGTGTCTGGAACTTAGCCAAAAAGCGACACGGAACGTTGTGAAATATCGACATTCGACACCGCAAATTTTGAAAAATCGACACTGGACACTAGACCCCCCGTCCCAGATACATACTAGTATGCTAGCTCAAAACGGAAAATAATAATCTAAATTTTAGCGCCCGGCTGATTAGGAGTCCATTCTATATCTGATGTAATTTGTAAATCAGCGGCCGGCACATAGCGAAAATGTGGATCCACATCGACAGCTCATAACATATACATTGAAGAATATTGCTTGCATGCAACACTTTAATATGATGGGACCACATGCTACCCAAAATGCACAGTCATAAGTCATGATATATTATTATAAGTCATAATATATTAGTATAAGTAATCATACATTATTAGTCATGATATATTATTATAAGTCATGATATTATCATAAGTTATGATATATTATGAAAATAATGAATTGATAATTAAAATTAGTTTTGTTTGTAACGTCTTCCTATAGGGAGAGGCGCTCAGCTCCTCTGACGTCATACCGGAAGCACCCTGATATTCAAGGACACGCGCCAATCAGAGCTACGCACAGCTGGCCCATGGTCACTGCAAGCATGCAGCAACAGCAACACGTGGTAGGCTAATATTAATTCCATCCATGCATAGCTGTTGTGGATTACTTTGCAAGTATGCGTTCCGTATTTATTCTAAAACTTTAACAAATAAAAATATCCCGATTATTGGAGAAACGCTACACATAATGCGATAATGCGATCATAAAACACGTCGATACACGACTGAACGGCAATTTAATATCATTGTCTTAATTTAATTCTTGGATATTGTCGTGACCTTTCAATCGTGTGTATCAAAACTGTAGCGAAGTAGGGTCACTTAATGAAAACAAAACGTTGAATATGAGGCATGAGCTTGACATAACGGTGTTCTCCGGGGGTCGGTAGAACGGAGTCCTCATGGGGTCGGTAGAACTCTGTTCCCCGGGGGTCGGTACAACGGTGTTTTCAGGTGTCGGTAGAACGGTGTTTTCTGGTGTCGGTAGAACGGTGTTCTTCAGGGGTCGGTAATTATAATCATGGAGTTTCATTACCTTTCTCATTCTCATTTCAATAAGAAAGAACTTCACATCTTTAAGCCATTTTGTATGTAAATTGATACTTCCACATGCCATTTTCTTGTTTTAGTAAAATCATTTTATTATCGTCTCTTCGCAGGATGCGTCTGCATTTAATCAAAAAATGGAAGTTCAGCGCCAACAAATGCTGAAATCCATGATACAGAAAACGGAGATGGTCAGAAGGGACGAATACGGAAAACAAATTGCTGAAAAACACGAGAAAGAACTCGAGGAATATCGACATAAGAAACTTCTCGCCGAGCAGGAACGCGAGAAGGCCATTAGGGGGCAGCTGTCAGACCCCCTAAAGGCGACTCTTCTCAGGTTGCCTTACCACAAGGACAGGAACCAGCTGCGGGAGGACACCATTTTCAAGTCGTTACTCCTCGGGGGTTCCCTGTTGAAGGGCTCTGCTGGAAGCAAACTCAACCGACTGTGCCAGAGTCTGAATGGCGCCAAAATGACGCAGACGAAATTTCGCACGGAATGCAAGACGCGGAGCGATGGCGGTGATGGCGACGGTGGCTCCCCCGGCCGGGTTTTAAGTGAACCTGCATCAGTATCGGGTTCGTGTTCTGGTGATCCAGATGAGTCTCTGGAGGCGGGCGCTGGCCCGATCGTCGAATGTTTGAAGCCTCGTGAAGTGGCTGGTGCCGGGGCGGCTAGGGCGGAGCACGGGGACGTGGCCCGCTACGTGGAGGCCCTAGAGAGCGCCCTGGATGACAAGCTGGGGCAACTCCTGGGAGATATGGTGCCCGTGGTGAGCGATAATAGGGACACAAGTGACAGCGCCTCGGCGTCCAATGCGGTCATCAAAAAGGGGCAAAAAGACGGGCGAACGAAAGGGCGCAAAAGGGACAATGGTAACACGGGTAACCTGGACGAAGGCAAGGAATCTAAACCGCAACCAACAAAAGTTCTGGACACAAATGGTGACATTAAATATGACAAAGAGACGCCGAAGAAGAAAGACAAGAAATCCAAGCGCCATTCAGATAAAACAGAATCATCGCCGAAAAAGAAGCCGGACAAAGATTCTTCATGCGAGGACCAAACCACGGAGGAGAAACCCGAGAATAAAGATGGCAAAGAAACATCAGAGAAGAAAGACGAGAAAGCCAAGCGCCATTCGGATAAAGGAGAATCATTACCGAAAAAGAAGCCGGACAAAGATTCTTCGTGCGCGGACCAAACCACGGAGGAGAAACCCAAGAATAAAGATGGCAAAGAAACATCAGAGAAGAAAGACCAGAAAGCCAAGCGTCATTCGGATAAAAGAGAATCATTACCAAAAAAGAAGCCGGACAAAGATTCTTCATGCGAGGACCAAACCACGGAGGAGAAACCCAAGAATAAAGATGGCAAAGAAACATCAGAGAAGAAAGACAAGAAAGCCAAGCGTCATTCGGATAAAAGAGAATCATTACCAAAAATGAAGCCGGACAAAGATTCTTCATGCGAGGACCAAACCACGGAGGAGAAACCCAAGAATAAAGATGGCAAAGAAACATCAGAGAAGAAAGACAAGAAAGCCAAGCGTCATTCGGATAAAAGAGAATCATTACCAAAAAAGAAGCCGGACAAAGATTCTTCATGCGAGGACCAAACCACGGAGGAGCAACGCGCGAATAAAGATGGCAAAGAGACATAAAAGAAGAAAAACAAAAATGCCAATTCATCACCGACAGATAGCTCGAACCCTGGTTCATTGCGTAATGTGCAAACATCGGAGGGAAATCCGACACCAACAACCCGGATCAAAAGGAAAAGAAGCAGAAAAAAACGAGAGAAAAGGCCCTCGAAGAAATCGGTAAATAGCTCAGGGGACAAATGCGATGGCAAACGACGTGCTGAGAGGGATAAAAGCACAGCGGGTACAGCGACAGCAGAGTTACGAAGAGCTGGCACCGGAAACGCCTGAAGTTGCTGATACTGCACTTTTTCTCATGAGCAGCATTTTAATTTGTTCTATTGAGGGCCTTATTGCATAAAGACGATGCGACATGGTAAAAGATCTAAAAATGTGATGCGTTTAGATACGTTTTATATGTCAGACTGGTTATATGTAGATCCGCGGATTTTTAAATGGCGTACTACGTCAGTGTTTCGTGATTATGTTAACGCTGCAAAAGAAGTTGCAATTCATTGTTCAGAGAGAATAGCTTTATATACGAGTACGAGACGAAATAAATGAAAGCGCATACGAAGCAAACATGTGTACATAAATAGCCAATTGTTGCAACTGGCGCGCAAGATCAATGTATATTAGCAACTTTTCATGTGTTTTCTACATAATTTTGACAATGCTCTATAATACTAATATAGTGTAATATATGGGCAAAATTGTGATGAACTAATAACGAATAAATGCGTTTGAAAGAAATTGAAGTTATTTTATTGGAGAGGGTACATTTTGGGTGGGATAAACTCTCAAACTGTCAAAAAATGCATCGGTCAGTGGTTGTGAGTCCGAACCCCCCCCCCCCCCCACACACACACTGCTTATTCTTTTATCCCATCTAATGTTTTAACGAGTAACAGATGCATCTAAGTATCGAACCCGTTTGTTATAACGGGCTGACACAAGATCCGCACATCAGAGAGAGACATAACCGACTGATCGACTGCCCGAGGTAGTGGGATTTCAGGGTCGAACAGGTCAAAGTACTGGTTGTATGCCAGACGGGGCAGGTGCGAGCTCTCGCTATTCAGCAATGTTCAGCAGTTACACTGAACAAACAACATGTAGGCACTGATCAATGCAAACAATAACTGCACGGCAATTCGTCTTTTAGCCCCGACAACATAACATCGGAAAAATGTGTGCTCAGTCATAGGCGCTCGTTTTTCGGAATAAGACTTTGCAGGACCGTCGAAATCTTTGTAAATAACGCTGTAAATAACTCACGCATTCGTTGTATCAACGTCGTTGCTTCTCAATTTGATACGATAGGTAAATTGTCAGGAGGTTAGGTCAATCTCAACACCACGTGCCCGAAAGAACAGGCGACATCCAGAGTTAATGTTTGTCTCTGCATATTAGAACAGCCGCCCATGCACATCCCGCTCACATCCCGCTTATGTTCCCAGATCACGGAGAATAAATGTCTTTCGAGAACGTTATTAATTAAAGAACTTAAATGAATAAAGATAACATTAATGCTGATCATGTAATGAAATTAACCAGAATGAAACATATTGTCTGATGGTTTTGTTTTAGCTCTTTAAGAACCGTGTGCATTATCATATCTATCTAAATGGGCGAGATTTACAGATTGAAATGACGTTATACTCACGAAAGGCAATGCATGCAACACGCAATCAACCATTTATCAAACAGTAACTCCACAACGCCTCCTTTATTACAGGCCTTTCACTTATTTTTTTAGTTTTTTTTTTAATTTCCGATCAGAAAGAGGAGCATTCATAATTACATTAGAGCATATGCATAAATAGGTAAATAGCAGTATTTTCATTTAATATTTTAACGGTATTTTAGGATAATAAAATGTTGCATAGATATGTTTAAGTCATTAATATCCTATTCTACATAATTGTCGCCTGGAAATTGCTCATTGACTTTGCACGGCGTTTTAATCAAGACCGAACACACAATTGCCTAAGTACGTCATCAATAGGGGGATATACCCCCTCTGAATCGCGAATTCCTAAGAATTAGGGAGAGCAATATAGAATCTCCGAGATGAGGCCTGTTGAAAAACCAGTAAAAGTGATGTCGCCGAGGAATTCGCAGACTGCCATAACGGATCGCGGTAAAAAGCGAAAGGGTCTTCGCGTTGGACCAGGAATTGTACAAAAACGATTCAAAAAATTGCTAATCGCGAATCTCCAAGAGTTCCTGGATGCCAATCGCGGTGATCGGAAAAGGTATTCCCTCCCCTCATCGATTGGCGATTCATCATTGGCGCTTCCTGACCCAGCCTAAGGTTAAGTTACTGCGCCACTCACGCCGATAAAGCCACAGAAAGGGGCATTTCCCCATCAATGAAATAGGGGAATTTGGCATGTAAACAAGTTGGTTCCTGAGACACATGTAGCTAGGTGTGACCATGAGAAAGAAAATCGAACATTGCATACCAGAGTAAAAAAAAGTCCTATGATGTCAACAATCGATCGATCGTGTCGAGGGACCCCTTGCCCACGTATTGGACGGACGACACAAAGGTCGGTCGGCATAGTCTGTGGCCAGGACATCTCAGTTCTATCGGTATTGACTTTATCACTTCGAGGCGGATGCTATGACTCATAGGCCGCGAAACCAGGTTGGGGACAGAAAGAGCACAACTGCGTTGATAAGTGTTTTTCGCCATATCCTCGTCATTAACAATTAATGCAATATCTACGTAAGCCAGTGGTGTTGCTGCCTATTGTTGATCATTTAGAAGTATTTGGTCATTATTACTGATGAACATATTATTATGGTCACTTTCTATTTTATTCTATTTTTGTTTATTAATTTATTACTGATAGAATTCTACGCCGCAAGGCACGGATTTGCGGGTGATTGTAGGGGTTCCAAAATTCGTCAAATATTTAACGCTCTTCATATAGCGATTAAAGATTAAAAAAGCCCAAATTTCAGGACACTGGACTAGGCTTTTTTCAATTTCAATAAGCTTAAATCAGCAAAACAATATGGTATGTCTTCTGGCTTGTGTTTCTGGAATATGAGGTTGAATATTCACACACCCTCTATCTAGATTTAGTATGGTCTATTGTGGGATTTCAAAGTATTCAACCACATTTCTTCAAATACAGAAAACAAGGTCAAACATCCTGATTTTTTTGCCCTGGGAGTACTTTGTTACATGCTAACAAGAAGAATAGAATAATATATTCATAGGTCTTCAGGCTTTTTTTTGCAATGTGAGCTTGACCTGCCCAACCCGAACCCCTATGGAAAATCAGCATTGTCACTTGCGGAATTTCTGAAAAAAAAGAAGTAAAATTGGCCAAGTGTCCAGATATTTTTATTTTATATTAATTTGCTGACATGCACATTGGATTAATATTAAGGTATCGTGCTCACAAGTCGCAAAAACGGTCCCATATCAATAGCACTCGTGGCGCCATCCACGGTGATCCAGCGTACTACCTTAACGCTGGCACACAAAACTTTGCAGCCAGACAAACTATGTCACGCCAACTGATATAAATAATTCAGTGACATTATCAGATTATTGTTACTACTACAGATATTATTGTTATTATTTTTTTTATTATTTATCATTATTATTGTTTATTATTATTCAACATTATTATTTTTTTTTTTTTTTTTATTTCACCGTAACAAAGTCACACATCAAAAGAAACCATCATGTCACATAAATGGGTGCCACTTAGATATAAACGGTGACATGTTTTCACTATCGCTGATGCACTGTTCTGTTATTATTTATTATTATTAGTTTAAGTAATGCATTAAATATATAAAATAATTATCTAATCATGATTCAATTGGATGTCGTCGTTCTATTGACGTCACGGCTAGTTGTGTTATAATGGCGGACATGTGTGTTTGTTGTCTGCCAAGAGTTGGATAATAACCAGCACAGCACAACAAGAGGCAGTGGCCAATAAACACTTAATAAAGGAAGTCGTGACATATTAATAATTACTGACGATTATTTTCTCCACTCGATACCCAAAATGGAGCTAGCTGAATGGTTGCTAGGTGAGAGTGGGGGCATCGGTGCGGGTTGGCGCAAGTGCCCCAAGGCAAGCCCGCTTCTCTCGTGAGAAGCGGGTTTGCCTGGGGGCAATTGCGCCAACATTGCGGTATATACCAAAACAAGGAGAGAACATAGCTTTATTGATATGCGCATCGCGTTGTGTCTTCAATAAATGATGTGCCGGGAATTCGTTCGTCAAGGGGCCGGTCGACCCGCTAGGTTCTTGAGGGGACATGGCTATGACTGGCGCCCGAACATACTTGCATACTTATGGCATCACCCGTTATCTGACTGACTGCCATACCTAACGGCCCAAATATGAATATTTCAACTGTTGGGAACCCACACCACAACGGCACACAAGAGATATTTACTTTACGCCGATGCACTCGTTCACGTCTCGGTGTCACCTTGAAGGTGTATTTTACCTTGCTTCCGTGGGATGTTGCAATCCAGGGGCGTTGGCAGGGACTTGAGCAAGTATACGCACCCGCTGTAGATGATATAAAAACATTACTCCGGAACAACAGGATTGCACGTGGTTGAACCGCGCAGTGTGTACGCACGTGCGTACGTGCGTACGGCTAAATACTCCACTACTATCATTCTACGAAGTGTTACGAGACAGCCCCCGAAATTTTAAAACAGGAGGCGACTTTCTACAAGAAATTGTACACGCGAGAAGACACAAGCCACTTTGCCCAAAACATATTACTAGATAATGTGACAGTCAATTTAACACCCTCACAGAACAAAATGTTTAAATCAAATAAATCACCTGGGCTGGATGGCCTTTCAGCCGAATTTTATACAAAAAATCTGGTACCTCTTGGATCAAGACTTTATTGAAGTAACTAGTTACATATTTGAGTCGGGACAACTGTCCACTTCCCAAAGGAGGGGCATTATTAAACTACTTTTTAAAAACGGAGTTAGAATGGACTTAAAGAATTAGAGACCAATCTCCCTCCTAAATCTCGATTACAAGCTAATCACGAAAATGCTGGCCAATCGGCTTAGTAATGTTCTCCGGCATGTGGTACACAGCGTCCAATCTTGCTCCGTACCAGGCCGCTCAATTAACGAGACAACCACCTTCATTAGATATGTCATTAGTTATTGTAATAACAATGACGTGGAGCCCTCATCTGCCTTGATCAGAGTGTCGACCGGAATTTCCTGTTTAGAACGCTAAAATGTTTTGGCTTCGGGCAACATGTTTTTACATGGATACAGATAATGTACACGGGGATTTTCAGCGCGGTATTAAATAATGGCCACGCATCAGACTTCTTCCAGCTTGAGAGGGGTACCAGACAAGGGCACCCACTCAGCCCTCTTTTATACACGTTAACGGCAGAGATTTTTGTCATAGCTATTCGAAACGAACCCCTCATTGTTGGCATCCCCCTCCCCTTCGGCAGAATAGCCCAAATAAAACAATATGCAGATGATGCCACAGTCCTTACTTCCAACGTGGAGTCAACCGAAACTATATATGCGGAGTGTATGAGGAGGCTTCTGGAGCCAAGATCAATATGGAGAAAACAGAAGGCTTATGGGTGGGATCCCTAAGAGAGAGAAAAGGCCGCCCCCTAAATCTAAATGGTCCTCAGACTCGGTAAAGATCTTAGGATTTCATTTCGGGAATACCAATACGGACATTAGCAACTGGCAACCAAGAATTAACAAAGTCAAAACCATATTAAATCTATGGAAATTTAGAAAGTTAAACTTTCAAGGCAAAGTAACCATACAAAACTGTCTCGCATGTTCCAGCATCTGGTACTTTACTTACATCATCCCCTTACCGGAATGGGCAGGTAGGGAATTAGAGACGGCAAAACTTTAAACTTTTTCTGGAGCGGAAACAAGCATCAGGTTGCCACAGAAATTTCATACAGCGAAAAACGCTACGGGGGACAAAACTTAGTTCATATCAAACGCAAAATAAGATGCCAGCGCGTAATCTTTGGGTCTCACTTAGTGGTAGCGCCGGAAGAGGACTGGCAAATTTCACACAACGTTAGACCCGGATTTAGTCTTCGGTGATATTTACAAGAAATCTTTGAACCGCCAATTATCGGATTTTCAATGGATGCCATCAAACATAAGCTGCAATAAATACCTACACTAGTGCAAAAACCTAGATCTATCACTGTTTTACCAAATGCTGTCATTTTAAAGAATCAAAAACCCCTTTTAAGGCATTTTTCAAGAAACTCCTGCGAACTAGAAATCCGCTGAATTCCTTTACGATACGCGTCGGCTTTACCCAAATAGAACATGCCCAGGCACCCTCAAACGTTATTAGCTATCCACTTAACCTATACAAATACTCCGAATGGCTCTCCCGGAAACTTAAACCTAAATGTAGGATATCCCCAACCTGGGCAATTTTTAACAACACTCTATATACCCAGATAAAAGATGACCATTTTTGTATCCGTAATACGGAGTACGCACACTCTATTTAAAGATAAATGGGGTCGTAATAACTTCTTACGCCAAGTAGATAAGGACTTTAAAATAATTCATCTAGGATCCCAATAGGAGCCCAATAGGGCCGTACAGTTCTCGCGGGTTCTATTTCCGTTTTAGGTCTTTTGGGGACCTTCCATAAAACACCAACAAAAACACGTGCTCTGAGAACGAGTGCGCATCACGCTGGTGCCTTGCTACAGATGCGTGACGCTCACTCATTGTAGTCAACGTTTGAGTGTTGGGAACCGGCCGGCTGCGTTGTTTGTGCGTGAAGAATCGAGTGGGTGTGAAACTATTTTTGTTTGCTTTGGTCCAGGCATTTCTAACTATAAAATCATGATATAGTTAAAGATAAGACATTTATCTCTCCATAATGCATGTGGTTTATTCGATGAGACTGTTGAAAGCGTTGTATTTTGAGGCAAATCGTCGATGTTTACATTTCTGCGACAAACCGAGCACCATGGTCTTCGCCTGGTCATTCCATATAAGGAACTTTGTTACGTAACCATAGATACCGCGCGCAGACATGCGAATCCTGATGATTATTACGTCATACGACGTGGAAAACCCCCGCAGCACATAGGGCTTTAAAGTCTCGTTCGCTTAGACTTCCGGTTTACTCATTTTGGGGACAAACAAACGAAGCAAGTGTTTGGAACGAGTTTAGAATCTCTGCGCACACTGGTATCCTGACTATCTGTGACGTAGACGTGACGTGTATGTTACGTAAAGAGAGAGACTGGGAGCCAGACTACCTGCGCAAAAACCAGGCGCCGAGGGGTGGGTCCATTGCAGAAGGCCTAGCGCTATGATTAAGAATATTTAGGAAATATAGCTTCACAAAACGGATAGATGACATATTTTTCATTCGTTTGCGCCATCACAATGACGAATATTTGTTACGACGGGACAATACGACTTAGAAACTAACGTTCAAGGCATTATGACGTCACACGGATTCTCCGCGGTGACAACGTTGGCGCAACGCTTCAAATAGAAAACTTACAAAAATGAAGAAAATTGGTCTTTTCGTGATCCAAAAGTGATACGAAAACATCCAACTGGTCTTATTTTATCTTTACCATGTGGTTTAATGACGCACCCTTGTATTGTTACTCCATGCACTGCACATCTTGACAGCCGAATGGTTAAGTCGATCACTTGCTCTCGCCATTTTTGTTACCACGGAGGCACGCGAAACTCTGTGACGTCACTCGCTGTTTGGTGAACTTGCGAAAGCCCCGGGTGCAGGGCTAAATTTAGAACGTTATTTTTAGCTTTCGAGTGTTTTTAAGACGGATTTTTCCTTGTATATTCCCAAAGTTTTGCGCTTCATCGCCTCCAAATATTTTAACCTATATCTCCTATAGCCATGTTTAGTGAAATGGTACTCATAGTCTTTAGAATAAACCTGGAAAGAAATTGACTTATAGCTGCCTATGCTTCAACATGGAGCACGTGTGTTTGTTTGTCCCCAAAACTGAAGTCTCGCGGCCTGATTGCGAGAACTGTATAGCCCTATTAGATCGCCTGACACTGACAGTCACTCATGAGACAACCGCATTCTGGTTTATCAACTGTCGAATCGCTCGTATATTATGTAAATCTACTCGGATGGTTCTAATTCTGATATGCACAGAACTTCAGTGGTTAGTCGTACATCCAGGGACAGCTTTACCGATTTTGTTTGTGAAGCGATTGAAGGCAAACAACCGGAATGTAGGCAGCACGTACAGGCCGTTTATGCTAGGCATTGACGTACAGCATAAGTTTCCCTGTCTCGTGGGGCCTCGATAAGATCCGGTAGTGAGTGTACAGCCCTATAGATTTAAATAAGCGGTCAGCACAGCTGGTTCCATATCGTTGACATGCAAGCCGACCAATAAAGTACACGAAACGATTTGATGTTATTAACATATTGTTTATTAATAATCGTCTTTTGTGAACCTGTACATTTCTACCTGAAGCCCGTAAGCAATGCATTAGGCTTGATATCACGGGTTAAACAGGGGGAACACAACTCTTCCGAGGTGTCACCACGGCAGCGGGACTATAAAGCGGTCAAACACCGTAAAGCCTCTAGTCGTTACTTCTAATAAATCAGCCTATGAGGTCCTATGTAAGTCGTGTGCTCGGGTTGGCTGCTGACACAAACAACGCGAGAATGACGTCATCAGAAGGTGGGTTAGTCGTAGGCTATCGGGGGTGTCGTTTCGAAAACGAGGCCCCCGGATAAAAAATTATAAAAAAACACTTCCGCCCGTCCCGGAGTGGTTCCGCAGCAAGTCGCGTGGCGGCGCTAGTAGCTAATGCAACATAACACTGAATGGCTGGCTGGCTGGCTGGCTGGCTGGCCTAAATTCTAAACAATGAAAAAATATCCAAGTAATAAAATTAATAAAAAAAAATAAAAAAATATGGCGGCCATTAACCTGAATAGGCAGTAGGTGTCGGCAAAGACAGAAATCTGCAGGTCTCAATTGCCCATCGAGTGTCAGTGACGTGGTTAAGGTATTCGTGTTACTGTAATACTGCATCTTGCAACCCTCGCGCGCTGTATGCAAACAGGTACCACGACACCAAATACAATGATTAATGATGGGATAGGCTGTGGTCTACGGTGAAAAAGAACCTCTATGAGTTTGGCGCTTACTGGTAGTGGCTACCAGATCAGGGATGTCAAGCGATGATGCATAAGTTGATGTCATAAAATTTCGTTTTGCGGGGTACCCGTTATTAATACCAGAAGGCCTTTACGTTCTTCCGCACCATTCTGCTTTCAAAGAATTACCCAGCATGCAGCATTCTAAGTTCATTATAAGTACTAGCATGTTGCGATCGAAAATGTTGCCACTCAAAAAAGAAATAATCGTGTTAACAATATACAACAGATCAATTCCGCCGACCGAAAGTACCATACTCTTCCAACCTCGCTTGTATAACAAGAAGCCATGCTCGTTATGTGCACTTCTTTCTTAACCTGCCCTCTGGATACGCTGACCTTGCCGGACTCACTTCCCTTCCCCACTTCCCGGGCGTCGAACTAATCCCGCTTGGGTTCACGGGTCAGTCTACTCCAGGAGATATCAAGTAAAGGGAGGGGGTAGGGGGAGGGGGTTATAACAGACTAAACCACCCGGGAACCTTTGGCTTAACAGGACCATTTCTTCTTCTACTCGCCATGTAGCGTGGTGTTCTGTTTGCTTGGCCTGGCTGGCCCTGCTAGACCCTGCAGACCCCGAGGCGGTTTAGTCAGTAAACATAGGCCCCCTAACCCAGCTTCTGGCTTGCTTGAGACCTACTCAGTGTCAAATGACCACGTGCTTTCAACAAGAAACAAAACCAACGGTTTTGGTTCGATACGGTTCTAACAGCGTACGTAATACCTCTAATAATGAAAGACCTATGTAGTTGGCGACCGTCACTCATACACACAGTATATAATGGTCGTATGCCACTTCATACATATATATATATATATATATATTCATTTCCATTGAGCATCTCCGGCGATGATGAAGAAGGCACCGTTATAGAATTAGTTTGCGCTCTCCGGGGAATGTTTTTCATGGCATGCAAGGATCGTGGTACCTATATATATATATATATATGTATGGATGTAAAAAAATAACGTTGTTAATACGATTTGTAGAGTGGATGAGTGGCGCGTACGCTTGTTGTATGCTTCGCTGTTAGCATTATATCATTTTTTTGCTTTTTTTACAACAAATTTACATGAACGACGATCCAGAGTCCGGCAGGAAGAGGTTCTGGAGTGGCTTCTTGTTGATACTGCCCGCTCCCTGGCGCATTTTGGAGCCGAAAGCTTGTCTGGTGCTGGCAAGATTCTTGGGGTCTTCGGCCGATGTGCTGGGCCCGGCGTCCGCCTCGCCCTCGTCATCATATAGTCCTCCTATACTGTCGAAGTCCAGATCCTCCTGCTTGTTGAGGTCGGGCATGCTGCCGCAGTGCACTTCCGCCGTCGTCGCAGCCACCTCGCCACTGCCGTAATCCGCTTCGAAAGCGCCGTTCCGGGCTCCCCCCTCCGCGTCCCCGTGGAAGTCCACCACACTGCTCGAGTCCGACATCCCGGAGCCGGTCGCTCCGGACTCGGCGTCCGAGATGACGGATCCGCCTGAGGGCCAATCGGACTGCTTCTTGCGGAGCCGGCGGAAGACCAGGACACCGATGGCGGAGATCGCCATGGTGATTATGACGGCCCAGACAATCAGGGCTATCGTGGTCACGCTCAGGTTCTGGGCGTTCTTCGCAGCGGCATCGAGAATCTGGTTCTCCTCATCGTCAAGTTCCTGGACCTCCGCTCGCATGGCTGAAGAGCAAGAGACACTGTTCATTTCTGTTTTTATCTCATCCCAAGTATTTAATTTTAATTAATCTTCATTGACAGTGGCACGCGCCTTCATTCCTGTCACTAGTTGTTATCTTTTCCCAAAGTTTTTTATGTTAATTAATCTTCATTAACGTTGGCATACGTCTTCATTTCTGTCATTAGTTTTTATCACATCCCAAGTATTTAAACAACAAACATCGCCGTTTCGGCTGTGATATATTGGCAAACATGTCTATCCCGGGAGACGGCAGAACTCTGTCGCGGCACTGCTACTTATAACAAAGCATCGCGAAGCAGAAACTACTGACGACGTTCACCACTAATTTGCAAACCTGTCGTAAATTGATATCACGGGCAAGGCTAAGAGACTCCAGTTGGCAGTCTGGCATGCGTGGAATATAGACAAAAGAAATTTTGGAGGATTTCAGGACTGATTCTTATTCGTATTTTGACCTCTTTAGTTTTGGCGGAAAATAGCTCGATATGCAACTTTAATTAATCTTAATTTGTTCTTCATGTTTCACCATTTAACTTGAAGGAACTGAATAGCGTGCTTGATGAAAGCATCCAGCTATTTGTTAAATCGCCGCCATTGCCTTCTTTTCACATCCAAAAGTAAGGTAATTTGTTGGCCTTCCACCCGTTTCTTAATGCAACACATCCCGGTCTAATCTCACCATCGCTTACATCGACAGACATTGCACACAATGGATCCGCAAGGGTATCAGGATGGGTCACTCACCAAGGAATCCAGGTCCGCCGGGTCCCCGGACTCCGGTGGATCCAGTGGCTCCGGTCTCACCACGGCGTCCCGTCGTTCCGGTGGCTCCAGGACGACCGGTGGCGCCAGTCGCGCCGAATCGACCTATAAAAGATTAAAAAGTATATGTGCGTGAGTAAAGACGAGAAAAATAATGTCTTATGTTATTACTGAGCTTTAGTGTGAAGGCTCAATTTAAAAATTAAGCCTGCGTATTTGTATGAATGATTGTCGGCACTTGTATATACTGTGATTATATGTGTGTCTGAGTGAAAATGAAACGCAAAGTCGTATGTTATTACTGAGAATTAATATGAAGGCTCAATGAATAAGATTAAGCAAGAATATTGTATTGTATTGTAAAACGCATACATTTGTTACACTTTAATAGCGTTCGTGCGTGTTTCGGGGTTGGCTGAGGGGGTGGGTGTGAGGATGGGTGGGTAAGGGGGTGGGTGTGAGGATGGGTGGATGAGGGGGTGGGTGTGAGAATGGGTGGGTGAGTGGATGGATAAGTGGGTGGGGTCGGTGTGTGAGTGTGTGGGCGGGGTAGGGAGGGAGGGTTGTAAAATGTACACATGTTAATTCTGTATACGTTTCTGGATCTTCAAGTATTTGAAATAATTTATCAATGTTATCAAGTGAATATCGATCGCTATGCTATAATACTACCATTAATTTATGTGTTAAATTTGACATCTAGATGAAGCTTATTATATGCTGCATGTTTAGGCGCGGGGAGGTGGTGGTGGTGAGGATGGGTGTGGGGTGGGGAGGTGGTGGTGGTGAGGATGGGTGCGGGGTGGGGAGGTGGTGGTGGTGAGGATGGGTGCGGGGTGGGGAGGTGGTGGTGGTGAGGATGGGTGTGGGGTGGGGAGGTGGTGGTGGTGAGGATGGGTGTGGGGTGGGGAGGTGGTGGTGGTGAGGATGGGTGTGGGGTGGGGAGGTGGTGGTGGTGAGGATGGGTGTGGGGTGGGGAGATGGTGGTGGTGAGGATGGGTGTGGGGTGGGGAGGTGGTGTTGGTGAGGATGGGTGTGGGGTGGGGAGGTGGTGGTGGTGAGGATGGGTGTGGGGTGGGGAGGTGGTGGTGGTGAGGATGGGTGTGGGGTGGGGAGGTGGTGGTGGTGAGGATGGGTGTGGGGTGGGGAGGTGGGGGTGGTGAGGATGGGTGTGGGGTGGGGAGGTGCTGGTGGTGAGGATGGGTGTGGGGTGGGGAGGTGGTGGTGGTGAGGATGGGTGTGGGGTGGGGAGGTGGTAGTGGTGAGGATGGGTGTGGAGTGGGGAGGTGGTGGTGGTGAGGATGGGTGTGGGGTGGGGAGGTGGTGGTGGTGAGGATGGGTGTGGAGTGGGGAGGTGGTGGTGGTGAGGATGGGTGTGGGGTGGGGAGGTGGTTGGTGGTGAGGATGGGTGCGGGGTGGGGAGGTGGTGGTGGTGAGGATGGGTGTGGGGTGGGGAGATGGTGGTGGTGAGGATGGGTGTGGGGTGCGGAGGTGGTGGTGGTGAGGATGGGTGTGGGGTGGGGAGGTGGTGGTGGTGAGGATGGGTGTGGGGTGGGGAGGTGGTGGTGGTGAGGATGGGTGTGGGGTGGGGAGGTGGTGGTGGTGAGGATGGGTGTGGGGTGGGGAGGTGGTGGTGGTGAGGATGGGTGTGGGGTGGGGAGGTGGTGGTGGTGAGGATGGGTGTGGAGAGGGGAGGTGGTGGTGGTGCGGATGGGTGTGGAGTGGGGAGGTGGTGGTGGTGAGGATGGGTGTGGGGTGGGGAGGTGGTGGTGGTGAGGATGGGTGTGGGGTGGGGAGGTGATGGTGGTGAGGATGGGTGCGGGGTGGGGAGGTGGTAGTGGTGAGGATGGGTGTGGGGTGGGGAGATGGTGGTGGTGAGGATGGGTGTGGGGTGGGGAGGTGGTGGTGGTGAGGATGGGTGTGGGGTGGGGAGGTGGTGGTGGTGAGGATGGGTGTGGGGTAGGGAGGTGGTGGTGGTGAGGATGGGTGTGGGGTGGGGAGGTGGTGGTGGTGAGGATGGGTGTGGGGTTGGGAGGTGGTGGTGGTGAGGATGGGTGTGGGGTGGGGAGGTGGTGGTGGTGAGGATGGGTGTGGGGTGGGGAGGTGGTAGTGTTGAGGATGGGTGTGGGGTGGGGAGGTGGTGGTGGTGAGGATGGGTGTGGGGTGGGGAGATGGTGGTGGTGAGGATGGGTGTGGGGTGGGGAGGTGGTGTTGGTGAGGATGGGTGTGGGGTGGGGAGGTGGTGGTGGTGAGGATGGGTGTGGGGTGGGGAGGTGGTGGTGGTGAGGATGGGTGTGGGGTGGGGAGGTGGTGGTGGTGAGGATGGGTGTGGGGTGGGGAGGTTGTGGTGGTGAGGATGGGTGTGGGGTGGGGAGGTGGTGGTGGTGAGGATGGGTGTGGGGTGGGGAGGTGGTGGTGGTGAGGATGGGTGTGGGGTGGGGAGGTGGTGGTGGTGAGGATGGGTGTGGGGTGGGGAGGTGGTGGTGGTGAGGATGGGTGTGGGGTGGGAAGGTGGTGGTGGTGAGGATGGGTGTGGGGTGGGGAGGTGGTGGTGGTGAGGATGGGTGTGGGGTGGGGAGGTGGTGGTGGTGAGGATGGGTGTGGGGTGGGGAGGTGGTGGTGGTGAGGATGGGTGCGGGGTGGGGAGGTGGTGGTGGTGAGGATGGGTGTGGGGTGGGGAGGTGGTGGTGGTGAGGATGGGTGTGGGGTGGGGAGGTGGTGGTGGTGAGGATGGGTGTGGGGTGGGGAGGTGGTGGTGGTGAGGATGGGTGCGGGGTGGGGAGGTGGTGGTGGTGAGGATGGGTGTGGGGTGGGGAGGTGGGGGTGGTGAGGATGGGTGTGGGGTGGGGAGGTGGTGGTGGTGAGGATGGGTGTGGGGTGGGGAGGTGGTAGTGGTGAGGATGGGTGTGGGGTGGGGAGGTGGTGTTGGTGAGGATGGGTGTGGGGTGGGGAGGTGGTGGTGGTGAGGATGGGTGTGGAGAGGGGAGGTGGTGGTGGTGAGGATGGGTGTGGAGTGGGAAGGTGGTGGTGGTGAGGATGGGTGTGGGGTGGGGAGGTGATGGTGGTGAGGATGGGTGTGGGGTGGGGAGGTGGTGGTGGTGAGGATGGGTGTAGGGTGGGGAGGTGGTAGTGGTGAGGATGGGTGTGGGGTGGGGAGGTGGTGGTGGTGAGGATGGGTGTGGAGTGGGGAGGTGGTGGTGGTGAGGTTGGGTGTGGGGTGGGGAGGTGGTGTTGGTGAGGATGGGTGTGGAGTGGGGAGGTGGTGGTGGTGAGGATGGGTGTGGGGTGGGGAGGTGGTGGTGGTGAGGATGGGTGCGGGGTGGGGAGGTGGTGGTGGTGAGGATGGGTGTGGGGTGGGGAGATGGTGGTGGTGAGGATGGGTGTGGGGTGGGAAGGTGGTGGTGGTGAGGATGGGTATGGGGTGGGGAGGTGGTGGTGGTGAGGATGGGTGTGGGGTGGGGAGGTGGTGGTGGTGAGGATGGGTGTGGGGTGGGGAGGTGGTGGTGGTGAGGATGGGTGTGGGGTGGGGAGGTGGTGGTGGTGAGGATGGGTGTGGGGTGGGGAGGTGGTGGTGGTGAGGATGGGTGTGGGGTGGGGAGGTGGTGGTGGTGAGGATGGGTGTGGGGTGGGGAGGTGGTGGTGGTGAGGATGGGTGCGGGGTGGGGAGGTGGTGGTGGTGAGGATGGGTGTGGGGTGGGGAGATGGTGGTGGTGAGGATGGGTGTGGGGTGGGGAGGTGGTGGTGGTGAGGATGGGTGTGGGGTGGGGAGGTGGTGGTGGTGAGGATGGGTGTGTGAGTGGGGAGGTGGTGGTGGTGAGGATGGGTGCGGGGTGGGGAGGTGGTGGTGGTGAGGATGGGTGTGGGGTGGGGAGGTGGTGGTGGTGAGGATGGGTGTGGGGTGGGGAGGTGGTGGTGGTGAGGATGGGTGTGGGGTGGGGAGATGGTGGTGGTGAGGATGGGTGTGGGGTGGGGAGGTGGTGGTGGTGAGGATGGGTGCGGGGTGGGGAGGTGGTGGTGGTGAGGATGGGTGCGGGGTGGGGAGGTGGTGGTGGTGAGGATGGGTGTGGGGTTGGGAGGTGGTGGTGGTGAGAATGGGTGCGGGGTGGGGAGGTGGTGGTGGTGAGGATGGGTGTGGGGTGGGGAGGTGGTGGTGGTGAGGATGCGTGCGGGGTGGAGAGGTGGTGGTGGTGAGGATGGATGCGGGGTGGGGAGGTGGTGGTGGTGAGGATGGGTGCGGGGTGGGGAGGTGGTGGTGGTGAGGATGGGTGTGGGGTGGGGAGGTGGTGGTGGTGAGGATGGGTGCGGGGTGGGGAGGTGGTGGTGGTGAGAATAGGTGCGGGGTGGGGAGGTGGTGGTGGTGAGGATGGGTGTGGGGTGGGAAGGTGGTGGTGGTGAGGATGGGTGTGGGGTGGGGAGGTGGTGGTGGTGAGGATGGGTGTGGGGTGGGGAGGTGGTGCTGGTGAGGATGGGTGCGGGGTGGGGAGGTGGTGGTGGTGAGGATGGGTGTGGGGTGGGGAGGTGGTGGTGGTGAGGATGGGTGTGGGGTGGGGAGGTGGTGGTGGTGAGGATGGGTGTGGGGTGGGGAGGTGGTGGTGGTGAGAATGGGTGTGGGGTGGGGAGGTGGTGGTGGTGAGGATGGGTGCAGGGTGGGGAGGTGGTGGTGGTGAGGATGGGTTTGGGGTGGGAAGGTGGTGGTGGTGAGGATGGGTGTGGGGTGGGGAGGTGGTGGTGGTGAGGATGGGTGTGGGGTGGGGAGGTGGTGGTGGTGAGGATGGGTGCAGGGTGGGGAGGTGGTGGTGGTGAGGATGGGTTTGGGGTGGGAAGGTGGTGGTGGTGAGGATGGGTGTGGGGTGGGGAGGTGGTGGTGGTGAGGATGGGTGTGGGGTGGGGAGGTGGTGGTGGTGAGGATGGGTGTGGGGTGGGGAGATGGTGGTGGTGAGGATGGGTGCGGGGTGGGGAGGTGGTAGTGGTGAGGATGGGTGTGGGGTGGGGAGGTGGTGGTGGTGAGGATGGGTGTGGGGTGGGGAGGTGGTGGTGGTGAGGATGGGTGTGGGGTGGGGAGGTGGTGGTGGTGAGGATGGGTGTGGGGTGGGGAGGTGGTGGTGGTGAGGATGGGTGCGGGGTGGGGAGGTGGTGGTGGTGAGGATGGGTGTGAGGTGGGGAGGTGGTGGTGGTGAGGATGGGTGCGGGGTGGGGAGGTGGTGGTGGTGAGAATAGGTGCGGGGTGGGGAGGTGGTGGTGGTGAGGATGGGTGCGGGGTGGGGAGGTGGTGGTGGTGAGGATGGGTGTGGGGTGGGGAGGTGGTGGTGGTGAGAATAGGTGCGGGGTGGGGAGGTGGTGGTGGTGAGGATGGGTGTGGGGTGGGAAGGTGGTGGTGGTGAGGATGGGTGTGGGGTGGGGAGGTGGTGGTGGTGAGGATGGGTGTGGGGTGGGGAGGTGGTGCTGGTGAGGATGGGTGCGGGGTGGGGAGGTGGTGGTGGTGAGGATGGGTGTGGGGTGGGGAGGTGGTGGTGGTGAGGATGGGTGTGGGGTGGGGAGGTGGTGGTGGTGAGGATGGGTGTGGGGTGGGGAGGTGGTGGTGGTGAGAATGGGTGTGGGGTGGGGAGGTGGTGGTGGTGAGGATGGGTGCAGGGTGGGGAGGTGGTGGTGGTGAGGATGGGTTTGGGGTGGGAAGGTGGTGGTGGTGAGGATGGGTGTGGGGTGGGGAGGTGGTGGTGGTGAGGATGGGTGTGGGGTGGGGAGGTGGTGGTGGTGAGGATGGGTGCAGGGTGGGGAGGTGGTGGTGGTGAGGATGGGTTTGGGGTGGGAAGGTGGTGGTGGTGAGGATGGGTGTGGGGTGGGGAGGTGGTGGTGGTGAGGATGGGTGTGGGGTGGGGAGGTGGTGGTGGTGAGGATGGGTGTGGGGTGGGGAGATGGTGGTGGTGAGGATGGGTGCGGGGTGGGGAGGTGGTAGTGGTGAGGATGGGTGTGGGGTGGGGAGGTGGTGGTGGTGAGGATGGGTGTGGGGTGGGGAGGTGGTGGTGGTGAGGATGGGTGTGGGGTGGGGAGGTGGTGGTGGTGAGGATGGGTGTGGGGTGGGGAGGTGGTGGTGGTGAGGATGGGTGCGGGGTGGGGAGGTGGTGGTGGTGAGGATGGGTGTGAGGTGGGGAGGTGGTGGTGGTGAGGATGGGTGCGGGGTGGGGAGGTGGTGGTGGTGAGAATAGGTGCGGGGTGGGGAGGTGGTGGTGGTGAGGATGGGTGCGGGGTGGGGAGGTGGTGGTGGTGAGGATGGGTGTGGGGTGGGGAGGTGGTGGTGGTGAGAATGGGTGTGGGGTGGGGAGGTGGTGGTGGTGAGGATGGGTGTGGGGTGGGGAGGTGGTGGTGGTGAGGATGGGTGTGGGGTGGGGAGGTGGTGGTGGTGAGGATTGGTGCGGGGTGGGGAGGTGGTGGTGGTGAGGATGGGTGTGGGGTGGGGAGGTGGTGGTGGTGAGAATGGGTGTGGGGTGGGGAGGTGGTGGTGGTGAGGATGGGTGTGGGGTGGGGAGGTGGTGGTGGTGAGGATGGGTGTGGGGTGGGGAGGTGGTGGTGGTGAGGATGGGTGTGGGGTGGGGAGGTGGTGGTGGTGAGGATGGGTGTGGGGTGGGGAGGTGGTGGTGGTGAGGATGGGTGTGGGGTGGGGAGGTGGTGGTGGTGAGGATGGGTGTGGGGTGGGGAGGTGGTGGTGGTGAGGATGGGTGCGGGGTGGGGAGGTGGTGGTGGTGAGGATGGGTGTGGGGTGGGGAGGTGGTGGTGGTGAGGATGGGTGCGGGGTGACAGAGGGGTGGGGAGGTGGTAGTGGTGAGGATGGTAGTGAGGTGGCGGGCCTGCGGGGGGGGGGAGGAGGTGAGGATGAGAGTAGGGTGGCTGGCGGGGAGGGGGGGGGGTGAGGATGAGTGTGGGTGGATGGCGGGGGGGTGAGGATGACGATGGATGTGGGGTGGCTGGCGGGGGCTGGGGCTCACCATCGGGTCCACTGGCTCCAGTGGCGCCAGTCCTTCCTCGGCTTCCAGGCGTTCCGCCCTCTCCTCTCAGGCCGTTAGGACCCCGCGACCCAGGTCTACCCGTAGCACCTGGCGGGATAGAAAAGGAGAAACACATGTGTTATCGTGATAAACATGGATCCAAACCCTGATTTTCTATCCAGTCAGTGTTAATTTTTCGGCTTTTTCGGTATACAATAAGCAATGTTCAATCCGAAAAGCTTTTCGGTCAACTACCAATACCATTTTCTGCCAGAATCAATATTATGTAGATAAGGGGAATACAATTTTATAATAATAATAACAAGTATTTTCTCAACGATGAAGAAATAATTCAACAAAAGAAGAAACTGCAGACCGAGAAAGGTCCGAGCGAAGGATGTAATAATGTCCAAATAAGACTTCATTATAAAATATCGCAATTTCAATATGACAATGCTGGGATCCTTTCATCCTGTAGATATGATAGTATCCTGGTTCTGGGTTACGCACCGGTACGGCCACCCGGTCCCGATGGTCCGGGTAATCCCGTCGAGCCAGTCCTTCCGCCAGGTCCGGAAGGCCCAGCAGGTCCGGAAGGTCCAATGGGTCCTGAGGAATACCGAGGAGAGATAGTTAGCCGGTTGTCCCATTGATGACAAATACGATAAATGATAATATTTCCCGGCATGGAATGTATACATGGTACTGGAGCAGGGACCAAATGTCTTAACTTCTTTGTAAACGACATTCGTTGTTTTCTTGGAATTGATATGATAATAGTTATAAATTTTGTTTCTTTAACGAAGCCTTCAAGAAGGAAGTGGGATATAAAATTAATTATATATAATAAATAATGTATAATATATATATAATAAATAACATAATATATATATAATAAATAATATAATAATTATATATATAATAAATAATATAATATATATATAATAAATAATATAATATTTATATAAAAATAATATATATAATAAATAATATATATATAATAAATGACATACAATAAATAATACAGTACTTTGGGAGTTCAGATGAAGCAAATTATTGTCAAAAATGAAAAAAATCGTATTTTTAATTAAAACAAAAGTTCCAGAAGAACTTATATAGGGACGTACCTGCAGGTCCGGCAGGTCCGCGGGGTCCACCAGGACCAAGGGGTCCGGGGGAACCGGTGGCTCCCGGGGATCCGCGAGGTCCGGAGGGTCCGGTGAATCCGGATTGACCGCGGGGGCCTTCCGGACCGACGGGACCGCTTTGGCCGCGCGATCCGTCAGCTCCGGTGGAGCCAGGGCGTCCGGAGGGTCCTGGAGGTCCGACCGGACCCCGTTCGCCTGCAAACAAACAGAGATCCAGATTAAAGCCACGACTGTAGAGCAAAACGTAGGAAGCGATATCTACCTTCGATGGAACCCGAGGTGCTTATGATTGGATCCTGATGTTATTATGGAGAGGATAGTACAGCTATTCTTTCTGCGATAAATTCCCGATACTGTTGTCTTGGATCCCGATGTTAGTCTTATTGGATCCGGATGGGTCCCGTTGATTTAAATAACTGTAATAACTAATAGTGTAACCACGACGCATCCGATAATTTTCTAAACTGCCGATTCATCACGGAAGTACTCACGTGGTACTCACACATTGCAATAATAATCGATTTACGGGGAGGTCAGCTTTGTTTCCGAGTGTAAAA
Organism: Arenicola marina; assembly: GCA_964019135.1. Lineage (NCBI taxonomy): Eukaryota > Metazoa > Annelida > Polychaeta > Arenicolidae > Arenicola > Arenicola marina. The sequence continues at coordinate 22,847,615 of OZ025263.1, forward strand.
TTTGCACCTAAGCAAGGCTCTTCCATTTGGCGGACGCGGGAGGGGGGGGGGGGGGGTATGGAGCTCGTGTTGGGAGGCACTCACCCGCTCTTCCGGCTTCACCAGGGGGTCCACGGTTGCCCAGGGATCCCTGCGGTCCAGATGGTCCGGCTTCACCCGGTGATCCAGGCAATCCACTAGGTCCTTGAGCACCCAGTCGTCCAGCCGGTCCCGGCTCTCCGCGAGGTCCGGAAGGACCCTGAGGTCCGGGCTGCCCGCTGGATCCAGTCGCGCCCTGGCGTCCATCAGGTCCGGGCAATCCGCTGTCTCCCTGCCGGCCCTGTTCGCCAAGAATTCCGGGCTCTCCTCGCTGTCCCTGGGGTCCCGGAGGTCCGGGTCCGCCAGTGGATCCCTGGGGTCCGGACTCGCCTCTCGGTCCGCCAGGTCCCGATGGGCCGCGCTCTCCGGTGGGTCCGCGCTCGCCGACGGTTCCAGCGGGTCCGGATGGGCCGGGACTGCCGATCTGGCCCACGGGTCCGGACGGTCCGGCGTCGCCGCGTGGTCCGGAAGGTCCCAGCGGTCCCCTCTCGCCAGCCGGGCCCCTGGGTCCTGCTGGGCCATTAGGTCCGGAAGGTCCGAGAGGTCCGATGGATCCGGTGGCACCGGCCGGTCCCGCAGGTCCGGGCAGGCCGCTCTGTCCACGGATACCACCCTCTCCACGCGGACCGCTGGGTCCGGCGGGTCCAGGCTGGCCTCTGGGGCCCGAGGGCCCGGCAGGTCCGGATTCTCCCCGCTCACCGGAGGGTCCTGGGCGACCGGCCGACCCTTGGGGTCCAGATGGTCCTGACTCGCCACGGGGTCCGGCAGGTCCGACAGGTCCTGAAGGTCCGGATTGTCCGATGGGACCCGAGGGTCCGGACGGGCCAGACTCTCCCGGAAGTCCGGGCTCGCCGCGGGGTCCTGCGGGTCCGAGCGGTCCGGCGGGACCCAGGGGACCCGAAGGACCGATCTCTCCTGATGGACCGGCGGGTCCGACCTCACCTCGGGGTCCGGCCCTACCAAGGCTGCCCTGAGGTCCTGCAGGTCCTGTCGCGCCGGTGCCGCCTAGCGGGCCGCTGGGTCCGGGTTGGCCTCTCGGTCCGGATGGGCCGGAAGGTCCGGAAGGTCCAGACTCGCCTCGCTGGCCGGATGGGCCGGGCTGTCCCCTAGGACCGGATGGTCCGGCAGGTCCAGACTCGCCGGGTACGCCGGCGGGACCGGGTGATCCGGACTGGCCGAGGGGGCCGGCCTCCCCCCTGGGGCCGGCGGGGCCGCTGGGGCCAGCGGGGCCGGAGGGACCGGCCTCGCCACGGTTGCCTTGGGGTCCTGGGAGGCCAGGCTCTCCCCTAGTGCCGCTGGGTCCCTGGGGGCCGGGACCACCCAGAGGTCCGGAGGGACCGGCTTCTCCTCGTGGCCCAGAGGGTCCGGCAGGTCCCCGCTCGCCTGTACAAATGCACAATATGGATATTTAGTAAAGGCGCCATTGCCTTACTCAATGGCATCACTTACATAAGGTGGACAGATACCCCTACCTAACGGGGACAGATACCCTTACATACCGGGGACAGATACCCCCACCGAACGGGGACAGACACCCTTACCTAACGAGGACAGATACCCTTACATAAAGGGGACAGAAAGCCCTAGATAACGGGGACAGATACCCTTACCTAACGGGGACAGTGAGCCTTACCTAACGGGGACAGATCCCCTTACATAACGGGGACAGATACCCTTACATAAAGGGGACAGATAGCCCTAGATAACGGGGACAGATACCCCTGCATAACGGGGGCAGATACCCTTAGCTAACGGGGACAGATACCCTTACCTAACGGGGACAGTGAGCCTTACCTAACGGGGACAGATCCCCTTACATAACGGGGACAGATACCCTTACATAAAGGGGACAGATAGTCTTAGCTAACGGGGACAGATACCCTTGCATAACGGGGGCAGATAGTCTTAGCTAACGGGGACAGATACCCTTACATAAAGGGGACAGATAGTCTTAGCTAACGGGGACAGATACCCTTACATAAAGGGGACAGATAGTCTTAGCTAACGGGGACAGATACCCTTGCATAACGGGGAAAATAGCCTAAGGCTTACATAACGGGGACAGATACCATTACATAACGGGAAGACATAGCCTTACATAACGGGGACAGATACCCTTACTTAACGGGGACAGATACCCTTACATACCGGGGACAGATACCCTTACCGAACGGGGACAGATACCCTTACATAAAGGGGTCAGATAGCCTTAGACAACGGGGACAGATACCCTTGCATAACGGGGGCAGATATCCTTAGCTAACGGGGACAGATACCCTTACATAACGGGGACAGATAGCGTTAGATAACGGGGACAGATACCCTTGCATAACGGGGACAGATACCCTTACCTAACGGGGACAGATCCCCTTACATAACGGGGACAGGTACCTTTACATAAAGGGGACAGATAGCCTTAGCTAACGGGGACAGATACCCTTGCATAACCGGGACAAATACCCTAAGGCTTACATAACGGAGACAGATGTCTTTACATAACGGGGAGATATAGCCTTACATAACGGTGACAGATACCCTTGCAGAACGGGGACAGATAGCCTCAGATAACGGGGACAGATACCAGTGCATAACGGGGACAGATATCCTTAGCTAATGGGGACAGATACCCTTACATAACGGGGACAGATACCCTTACATAAAGGGGACAGATAGCCTTAAGAGAACGGGGACAGATACTCTTGCATAACGGGGACAAATACCCTAAGGCTTACATAACGGGGACAAATACCCTTACATAACGGGAAGACATAGCCTTACATAACGGGGACAGATACCCTTGCATAACGGGGACAGATACCCTTACATAACAAGGACAGATATCCTTACATAACAGGGAGAGATACCCTCACATAAAGAGGCCAGATACCCTTACATAACGGGGGCAGATACCTTATATAACGGGGACAGATACCCTTACATACCGGAGACAAATACCCTTACATAATAAGGACAGATACCCTTATATAACGGGGACAGATACCCTTACATAAAGGGGCCAGATACCCTTATATTACGGGGACAGATACCCTTACATACCGGGGACAAATACCCTTACATAACAAGGACAGATACCCTTATATAACGGGGACAGATATCTTTACGTAAAGGGGCCAGATACCCTTATATAACGGGGACAGATATCTTTACGTAAAGGGGCCAGATACCCTTACATAAAGGGGCCAGATATCTTTATGTAAAGGAGCCAGATACCCTTACATAAAGGGGCCAGATATCTTTACGTAAAGGGGCCAGATACCCTTACATAAAGGGGCCAGATACCCTTACATAAAGGGGCCAGATACCCATATATAACGGGGACAGATATCTTTACGTAAAGGGGCCAGATACCCTTACATCAAGGGGCCAGATACCCTTACATAAAGGGGCCAGATATCCTTATATAAAGGGGACAGATACCCTTATATAACGGGGTACTTACCGAGAGGTCCTGCTGGTCCTGCGGGACCTCTAGGTCCGGCAGGTCCGGGACCTCCAGGCAGGCTGGGTCCGGTCTCTCCTCGCGGGCCCTGGGGTCCGGACGGTCCAGATGGTCCGGAAGGTCCGGAGGGTCCAGGCTCGCCGCGATCACCCCTCTGTCCCGGGGTGCCGGATTCTCCCCTGGCTCCTTGCCCCCCCTGTAGTCCTGTCTCTCCCCGGATACCCTGGGGACCCTGCAATCCAGGTGAACCCTGAGTACCAGCCGGTCCCAGTTCTCCACGTGGTCCCGCCGGGCCGGGCAATCCGGTTTGTCCCAAAGGACCGGCGGGTCCAGCAGGTCCGGGTTCTCCGCGCTGGCCTGGGGATCCAGTGCCGCCGACTGGTCCCGAGGGTCCGGGCTGTCCGAGCTCACCCCTGGGGCCGGCGGGACCCAAGGGTCCGGGTTCGCCACGGGATCCGGACTCACCACGCGGACCCTGGGGTCCAGAGAGGCCGGTCTCTCCGCGCTGTCCTGGTAGACCGCTGGGTCCCTGGGGTCCTGTGTGGGTCACACGGATGGGCTTTAGTAAGGTCAGCACATCGCGCAACATTATTCCATGCAATCGCATCCCAGAATTATTGTTTCAAACATATATATATATATTTTTGTTAATATGAAAAATTCAAATAAATCATAATAAGCGTTCCACCCTAGAGCCAAAAAAATACTATTGAAGTAAATTTAAGGCGTGAGTGATATGTGAGCTATGCACGATCGAAGCATCGCGATCATTATAGACCAAGAATCTTACCGGATTCTCCGGGTGATCCGGATTCTCCTCGAGGTCCAGATGGCCCGGCTGGTCCAAGCTCTCCCCTAGGTCCGGCAGGTCCGGCGGGTCCGGCTGGTCCTGAAGGTCCGCTAGGGCCCGCCTCTCCTCTCGGTCCGGCAGGTCCGGACTCTCCTCGCTCTCCGCTTGGCCCACGGAGTCCCGATTCTCCTCTCGGACCCTGAGGACCGGGTTCTCCAGCTTGTCCGGGCGTTCCCGGTTCTCCTGATGGTCCGGAAGGTCCGCTTTCTCCGCGCTGTCCGGCGGGTCCGGAAGGTCCGGGGCCACCGGGGCCGCCAGTTTCGCCTCTCTGTCCGGGTTCACCGCGAGGTCCAGACGGTCCGCTGGGTCCCAGAGGTCCCGCAGGTCCGCTGGGGCCGGCAGGACCGCGCTCGCCACGTGGTCCGGAAATTCCGGGTGATCCGGATTCTCCTCTGGGTCCGGAAGGTCCGCTGGGTCCGGGCTCGCCTCTCGTGCCGGATTCTCCCCTTGGGCCGGAGGGTCCGGCGGGTCCAGTGCCTCCAGGGGTGCCGGAAGGTCCGACCTCTCCTCTTGGTCCGGAAGGTCCGGATGGTCCCAAAGGTCCTAAAATCACCAACAACATGATTATTATGTTGTTGTGTCTGGCAGATAGATGACACTTGCCATGTAAGGCGGATGGAATACATAGCATTGCACGACGAACTTCTCGGCGGGATATTCTGAATATTAAGGAATAAGCTCCACGGCAGGGTATAAGGAATGAAAGTAAAGTTTGTTGTCAGTACTCATTACCTTAGTGTAATTATTTATTGGTGGACGGAGCCACACATCGTGCTTACCTGACAATCCGACGGGTCCGGATTCTCCTCGTGTTCCAGGTTCACCGCGTGGTCCTGAGGGTCCGGCTGGTCCGGATTCTCCTCTCGGTCCAGGGGACCCATCCAGACCTCTCTCTCCGGCGGGCCCCCTCTCTCCTGTCGGGCCCTGGGGTCCGGAAGGTCCGCTTTCACCGCGCTGGCCGGGGCTGCCAGGATTGCCAGGCTCACCACGCGGTCCGGAAGGCCCGGCCGGTCCGGATGGTCCGGCAAGTCCGACCTCTCCGCGCTGGCCAGGGGTTCCCTGTACTCCCTGGGGTCCGGATTCGCCGCGCTGTCCCTGGGGTCCGGGTGATCCAGATTCTCCACGCGGTCCAGCCTCTCCAGACTCACCACGGGGTCCGGAAGGTCCACTCGGGCCGGAAGGTCCGGAAAGTCCGGTTTCTCCTCTGGGTCCAGCGGGTCCGGGCTGTCCGGTCTCTCCTCGCGTTCCAGGCTCTCCACGGGGTCCAGCAGGGCCTGCTTCGCCATTGTCACCGCGGAGTCCTTGGGGTCCTTGGGGTCCGGACTGACCGGTAATTCCGGGAGATCCAGGTTCTCCGCGTTGACCAGCAGGTCCTGGCTGACCTGCCTGGCCCGGTGTGCCTGCTTCTCCGCGCTGTCCGGGCTCACCCCTCTGACCGGCTGTTCCCGAGGGTCCGCTAGGTCCGAGGGGGCCAGCGGGGCCGGCCGGTCCAGACTGGCCTCTCTGTCCCTGCGGTCCCTGTGGGCCTAACTCACCAGCAATGCCAGGCTCGCCTCTAGGTCCGGAAGGCCCAGCTGGCCCAAGAGGTCCAGCAGGTCCGGGGGATCCGTCAGGTCCGGCAGGTCCGGATTCTCCTCGCTGTCCAGGGGTGCCGGGTGATCCACTTTCGCCTCTAGGACCAGCAGGTCCAGGCGAGCCGCCCTCGCCTCTAGGACCGGATTCTCCACGTTGTCCTTGAGGTCCGGGTTCTCCGCGCTGTCCAGGCAGTCCGCCAGGTCCCTGAGGTCCGATCTCACCGGCCGGACCGGACTCTCCCCTGGTTCCAGGCTCTCCGCGCTGTCCACGCTCTCCACCGGGACCAGAGGGGCCAGCAGGTCCGGATGGTCCGGAAGGTCCAGGTGATCCGGTCTCTCCTCTGGGTCCCTGGGGTCCCAAGGGTCCGCTCTCGCCTCTCTGTCCCTGCGGTCCGGCCGGTCCAGATTCTCCTCTCGATCCAGGTTCTCCAGGTTGTCCCGGAGATCCATCCGGACCCGGAGATCCAGAGATTCCAGCGGGTCCGGATTCTCCACGTGGTCCCTGCGGTCCAGACGGTCCGGCCGGTCCGATTTCTCCCCTCTGTCCGGAAGGTCCAGATAGTCCGGTTTCTCCCCTAGGTCCAGGTGATCCAGATTCTCCACGTGGTCCCGGGGATCCCGCAGGTCCAGAAGGCCCGGAAAGTCCGGATTCACCGCGCGGTCCGGGTTGTCCGATAGGTCCGGCTTCTCCTCGCTGACCGGGAGTTCCTTGGGATCCAGGCTCTCCTCGCTGCCCGGGCTCGCCGTTAGGGCCAGAGGGGCCAGCCGGTCCGGATTCGCCGATGGGTCCTGCGGGTCCGCTGGGTCCTCGGGGTCCACTGGGGCCAGCCAGTCCGGTCTCGCCTCGCGTGCCAGACTCTCCGCGCGTTCCGGGTTCACCACGTTGGCCGGAGGGGCCGGACTGTCCGGTGGCGCCTGTTTCTCCGGGAGTGCCTGGCTCTCCGCGTGGACCCGCCTGCCCGGGTGTTCCGGAGTTACCTGTAATCACCAACCAGGGTAGCCATTAGGGCCAGAGACACACCCATACATATATACCATATATATACCACATGCTGTAACGTCATAACGACTAATTTACAAGCCGTTTTGGTTATCTCCTAGTGTTATCGTATGACGTTTACTTTAGTTTCCGTATGTAATCTAAGTATTAAATCACAATATGAAATTTGAATATTGAACCACCATATGAAATTGCGATGTGAAATTTGAATATGAATTTCAATAAGAAATTTCAATATCAAATTTCAATATAAAATTTGAAATTTCGACATGAAATTTCAAATCGAAATTTCGATTTAAAATTCAAACACGCATATATTGCATAGGATAAGGCATTTCAACAATGAATCACAATGTGAAATGTTCATAGGAAATTTCAGTATTCACACATTGGTGTGAAATTTTATTATAAAGTCTCAACTAACGCATCAATATGTTTTTTGAAAGGAACATTTGAGTGGCATTCATATCTGACGCTGGTTCAAAGGGTTCTAACAGAGACATAACAGCGGTCTCTGAAAGGCTGGTCACCTAAGTAATTTGAGCAGCGGTCTCTGGAAGGCTGGTCACCTATGTAGTGTGAACTTACCAGTAGGTCCAGAAGGTCCGGCTTCTCCGCGTTGTCCCGGTTGTCCAGCAGGTCCTGCTTCTCCTCTCTGTCCGTTCTCTCCTCGTGGTCCAGAAGGGCCGGCTGGTCCGCTGGGTCCGGCCAATCCGGTCTCCCCACGTTGTCCTTGTTGGCCTGGGGTTCCGCTCTCACCACGTGTTCCTTGCTCGCCACGCTGTCCGGGTGATCCAGGCTCCCCGGATTCACCTCTCGGTCCTTGCAATCCAGGAGAACCTTGGGGACCAGCCGGTCCAAGTTCACCTCTTGTTCCTTGGGATCCGGGGGTTCCCGGCTCTCCGCGCGGTCCGCTCTCTCCTCTCTGGCCTGAGGGGCCGGGAGATCCCGATTCTCCGCGCGGACCAGCAGGTCCGGCAGGTCCGCTGGGTCCTGGAAGTCCAGAAGGTCCGGACTCGCCCCGAGGCCCAGAGGGTCCAGCGGGTCCAGGTGATCCGGATTCGCCACGCTGTCCAGGCTCGCCACGTGTTCCAGATGGTCCCGAGAGTCCGGTTTCACCACGCAGACCCTGGGGTCCCTGTGTTCCTGGCTCTCCAGGGAGACCTCTCTCTCCCTGTCGGCCTGGGGTTCCAGCGAGTCCGGATTCTCCACGAGTTCCAGGGGATCCTGGTGTACCCGCCTCCCCGCGCTGTCCGGGCTCACCGCGGGGTCCGCTCGGCCCTGAAGGTCCGGATTGACCATCTGGACCAGGCAGTCCAGATTCTCCTCTCGGCCCTTGGGGTCCGGCCGACCCAGGTGTTCCTATCAATCCGCCAAAGGAACCCCGTTAACTTGGCTGCCTGATATGGCAATATTTCACACTATCGCAAACTGATATATTGATAACCCAATAAAGTTAAACAATACTGAGCTATACTGCATGTATTCTGTATTACATGTATCCTGTATTACATGTATGCTATATTATGCGTATTTTATATTACATGCATTCCATATTACAAATCATATTATTAACGCAAGAATGGCACATGTACAGCGACAGTGTAGCGACCTACCGGATTCTCCGCGTGGTCCCTGGGGTCCGGATTCTCCAGCCGGTCCCGAGGGTCCACTTTCCCCGCGTGTGCCAGGTTCTCCTCTGGGTCCAGACGGTCCGGAAGGTCCGGCCGGTCCGGAAGGTCCTGATTCTCCCCTCTGTCCCTGGGATCCCTGAAGACCCGTCTCTCCCCGGGTTCCGGGCTCGCCACGTTGTCCGGTCTCTCCACGAGTCCCGGGCTGTCCGGACGGACCGCTGGGACCAGGGGATCCAGACTCGCCGCGCTCTCCCTGGGGTCCCTGGGATCCCGGGGTGCCGGCTTCGCCTCTGGTCCCGGGCAGACCACGTGATCCTTGGGGTCCGGGGCTGCCAGATTGGCCGGCGGATCCGGCTTGACCGGTGGCACCGGGGGATCCAGAGATGCCCTGGGATCCGGGTTGGCCACGCGGTCCCTCAGGGCCTGATAGGCCAGGTTCACCTGGAAACAGCAGAAGATGACCACTTGTGAGCAAATTGAAACATTGATAAATGCAATTAAAACGCAATCAATATCTTTATTGTTACATACAACATGAAGTTGTAAAATCAACACTTGATTAGAACAATTTGTTACTATTGTAAACCATTGTTATGGCGAAAATCGCCATCATGTCACTCAGTCACGATAACTGTCGAACACTTGCAGCTATGGTTTTCAAACTTCGCCAACAGATGCCAGAAGTCTAATCTCAGGTCAAGTTCGTTGCCGGGTAAAATCGGTCAAACGTCAAGTTCACGGTGACGTCATACGTCCAAAGCACATTTTCCGGTCTAACTCGCTTAATATTACAGCTAGAAATACGAGTGATTCGTGTCTATATACTCAGCTCCTGAATATCTTTCTCGTTACTGCTATCAAAGTTTACATAGGAGCAATAGTTTTCACGCTACAGGCTTTGGAAAGTTCAAAATTGTCGACGAAACGACCCCCGTGCATTAGTCGTGCGTCATCAGACGTCATAAGCTCTCAGCCGCCAGGGTGATATGCCTCGTTTTTGTTGCGATCAGTTACGGAAGACCCCCCAGTCAAAGTACCTCTCTGTCCTGGAGTTCCGGATTCTCCTCGAGTTCCGGGCTCTCCTCTCGATCCCTGGGGTCCGGATTCTCCGCGCTGTCCGGCCGGGCCGGCTGGTCCAGACGGTCCAGCCAATCCCGATGGTCCCCTGGCTCCTTGTTCGCCAGCCGATCCAGGTTGTCCCGGAGATCCGTCACTCCCGGGTTCTCCCCGCTGGCCGGGTTCTCCACGTGGTCCTGCGGGTCCGGCGGGTCCGGCAGGTCCGGATTCGCCCTGCTCTCCGCGCTCGCCACGGTTTCCAGAAGTTCCTGGTGTTCCGGCCTCTCCTCGCTGCCCCTGGGGTCCTGCAGGTCCGGTTTCTCCACGAGGTCCAGCTGGTCCTGCTGGGCCGGGACGCCCGGCGGCCGATGGCGGGCCGGCTTCTCCTCTCGAGCCTTGAGGTCCGGGAAGTCCGGATTCGCCACGGGGTCCCTGTTGACCTTGGGAGCCGGGCTCGCCTCTCGGTCCGGAGGGTCCGGGCTGTCCGGCTGGTCCGCTGACGCCGGGCTGTCCGGATGGCCCAGGCAGACCAGATTCTCCTCTCTGTCCGGCGGGTCCGGCGGGTCCAGGGGATCCTGAAGCATCGAGATCGCACAAATTAATTGGCCACATACTAATGATGATAAATATTTTTCACAAATAACAGTGAATATAAAATCAATTGACATATGAGGACAGAAAAAAAGATCCAAATATTTATATTATGTTTCACGTATTAAATATTATTATTATTAACTTTTTTATTTTTATTTGCAAGTATCAATATTAATACAGTAAATACTTAATAAATTGTGACAATTGTGAAGATAATTCATGGATGTAATTATTCGGTGATTTATTCCGACCTGATTCGCCTCTCGTTCCCTGAGGTCCAGAAGGTCCAGGGGATCCCGGGCTTCCGGATTCGCCACGCGGTCCGGTTTCTCCTCTAGATCCGGCGTTGCCAGGGGTACCACTGGGTCCGGCGGGTCCGGCGGGTCCTCGCTCGCCAGCCAGACCCTGAGATCCAGGCTCGCCCCTCTGGCCGTTATCTCCGCGTTGTCCGGTCTCGCCACGTGGTCCAGCCGGTCCGCTAGGTCCGGAAGGTCCTGGAGATCCAGATTCTCCTCTCTGACCTGGCGACCCTGGCGTGCCGGCGAGTCCGGTTTCGCCACGGGGTCCAGCTTCTCCGCTTGGTCCAGCTTCGCCACGGGGTCCAGAAGGTCCTGCAGGGCCAGATGGTCCGCTGAGTCCGGTCTCACCACGTTGGCCCGGTGATCCAGGCGTACCTGGCGTTCCGGATTCTCCGCGGGTTCCCGGTTCTCCTCGCTGTCCCTGTGGTCCCTGAGGTCCGGACTCACCGGGCTGTCCGGCGGGTCCAGATAATCCTGGGGATCCCTGTGATCCAGGCAGACCTGTCTCACCACGGGATCCTTGTGGTCCGGCCTCGCCAGGGGATCCTTAAGCAAGAAACACAATCCACGATTAAGAATCGCATGAGCTCTATTATACACAAACAAAAAGTGAAATAAATGGATTAAATATAATTAAAAGCGCATTTTTACAAATATAAGAACACAATCGAGTGATTCACGATACAGGGTATTAATTTATCTGTGTTTGGGGCTAATTTTCAAATGGACGCGAGTAGATAATAGTAATAATAATAGTAATAGTAATAATAGTAATAATAGTAATATTAATAGTAATAATAATAGTAAAAATAGTAAAAGTAATAGTAATAATAATAGTAATAATAACAGTAATAGTAGTAATAATAATAAAAATAATATTAGCCTATATACAGTTAATATCAAGTTTAATACTAAACCAATTTGATTGTAAATGCGTTACAATGTTACATGCTCTATCCTGGTTACCCACCTGGGGATCCTGGAGTGCCGGACTCTCCTCTGGGGCCGGACTCTCCTCTAGGTCCGGATTCTCCTCTGGGTCCAGATGGTCCGGCCGGTCCAGAGGGTCCGGAGCTGCCCGGCGTGCCTCTCTCGCCTTGGGGTCCCCTCTCTCCGGCTGTTCCCGGGGTACCAGCCTCCCCACGCTGGCCGTTGTCTCCCCTGGGGCCCTGGGGCCCGCTTGGTCCGGGCAGCCCAGAGGGTCCCTGGAGTCCGGGTTCTCCACGCTGTCCGTTTGATCCTGGAGTTCCAGCTTCGCCACGCTGTCCGGGTTCTCCACGGGGTCCGGCTTCACCAGGCTGACCGCTTTCGCCTCTGGTTCCGGGCTGTCCGGATTGTCCAGTGGGTCCGGCGCGTCCCGGTTCGCCAGCCTGTCCGTTAGGTCCGGGTGATCCGGATTCGCCGCGCGGTCCGGTCTCTCCTCTCTGGCCAGGAGTGCCGCTGGATCCCTGCGGACCCTGAGGTCCGGAAGGCCCAGAGAGGCCGGATTCTCCCCTCTCTCCTTGGGGTCCAGCACTGCCTGGCGTTCCGGGTTCTCCGCGCGGTCCGGACTCGCCTCTCTGGCCGGGGGTGCCTGACGTTCCGGGCTCTCCCCTCTCTCCCTGGGGTCCGGACGGCCCGCTGGGGCCGCTAGGGCCGGGCAGACCAGACTCACCACGGGGACCCTGACCTCCGCGCTGACCGGGAGTTCCTGAACAAGAAGTAAAACGTTATTTTGCATAAAATATTTATTTATTAAATATTCAATAGCCAGTTATACAGTATCAGCGTATATGACAGTTAAATATTACTTAGTCAAGGAAAAGTTACCCGTAATATAAATAAACTGATCCATTAGAAATTTGTACACTTTTTCGCTATTTAAAAATCGTCTCCTTATTTGGAAGCGTCAGATAAATTACCTTGTACTAGACCTCAGCAATTTCTGTAGTTTTCGTATTTTTTTATTTTGCCAATTATAGACGAACACGCATATATATATATATATATTTATATGTACTCCGTACGTATTCATCAAACAGAGCTTAGCGTAGAGCGGCTCTCCAATCACAATGACACTGACCAGCACTTCCGGCAGGTCCGGCTTCGCCGCGTTGTCCTGGAGATCCGGGCGTTCCGGACTCTCCCCGCTGTCCGGTTTCTCCGGTCTCGCCTCGGGGTCCCGAGGGTCCGGCGGGGCCTGGAGATCCAGACTCTCCCCGCTGTCCTGGAGTGCCAGCGGTACCGGGCTCGCCACGCTGGCCAGGAGTTCCCGAAGGTCCGGCTTCACCACGTGGTCCGGAGGGTCCGGCAGGTCCGGCCGGTCCGGAAAGGCCGGTCTCTCCTCTAGATCCTTGCGATCCAGGAGATCCCGGTTGACCGGGTTCTCCAGCGGTTCCAGACTCTCCCCGTGATCCGGCAGGACCCTGCTCACCCCGCTCGCCACGAGGTCCGCTGGGTCCCGTGGGTCCGGAGGGTCCTGAAGGTCCGGGAGATCCCGGCTCGCCTCTTTGTCCGGGAGATCCAGACTCACCAGGCAAACCTGTATCACGATAAATGCATTGTCATATTTTGAGGCGCATTTCATTCAAGCTTAAAACGCTGCGTGAGATATACAGTGAAATATGAATATTCATGAGGCAATAATTAAATAACAAGCTAAAGGATTAAAATGATGAAACAATTATTATAATATTGATTAATGGAGCATTGAACTCATTAAATTGTCAACACGTACCAGATTCTCCTCTGGATCCCTGTGATCCTGGCGTTCCAGATTCGCCCCGTTGACCAGGTGATCCCGGGAGTCCGGTTTCTCCTCTAGGTCCGGGTGATCCGGACTGTCCGGCAGGTCCAGCTTCTCCGCGAGTTCCTTGCGGTCCGGACGGTCCAGAAAGACCGGTCTCCCCTCGTGGGCCCTGTTCTCCAGGAGTTCCGGACTCTCCACGAGTTCCAGGCTCTCCCCTGGGGCCGCTGGGTCCGGAAGGTCCGGCGGGGCCGCTCTCGCCCCTCTCGCCTTGACGTCCTGGCGTTCCTGGTGTTCCGGACTCGCCTCTCTGGCCTGTCTCTCCCTGCGTTCCGGTCTCTCCACGTGTTCCCTGCGGGCCAGCGGGACCCGATGGCCCGGCAGATCCGGGCTCGCCTCGCTGTCCCGGAGTACCAGAGGTTCCGGGTGTTCCGGCTTCGCCTCTCGTGCCTGGCTCACCACGCGGCCCGCTGGGTCCTGCTGGTCCAATCTCCCCACGGGGTCCGCTAGGGCCGCTCAGCCCAGGAGAACCCTGAGGTCCAGGAGATCCAGACTGTCCCTGAGGTCCAGCAAGGCCAGTCTCGCCACGAGAACCTGAAGGGGAAAGAAGAACCACTGGTGTCATACAACATATATCAACAATTACATGCTGAAATCCGACATCTATATGCTAAACGATAATTTTACAAAACAGACATTAATCTTGTTTTACTTTTTATGAGGCATTTTATTATTTAAATAACTGTTATTACTTTGAATAACATATTTTATTATTGAAATTTTTTACATTTTATTATTGAATTTTTTTACATTTTATTATTGACAAACATTATATATTTTTTTTTTTTTTTTTATATTATATTTTTATATTTAAACAACTCACATTTTTAAATTTTTTTAAACGACTTATATTTTAATATTAAATAGCGTTTTATTATTTAAATAACATGTTAATATTTAAATAACATTTTATTATTTAAATAACATGATAATATTTAAATAATTTTTATTTTATTATTTAATAACCTAAGAAAATGCTGAACGGACACCCACCTGGGCTGCCAGGAGTTCCGGATTCGCCTCGTGGTCCGGCTTCACCGCGCAGTCCAGTCTCGCCTCTGGTTCCAGCAGGTCCAGAAGGTCCGGCGGGTCCGGCTTGTCCTCTCTGTCCGGGGGTTCCTGGGGAGCCGCTGGGTCCGGCCTCTCCTCTCGGTCCGGCCTCGCCTCTCTGTCCGGATGTTCCTGGGCTTCCACTCTCACCACGTGATCCCTGAGGTCCGCTGGGTCCAGCAGGGCCGACTTCTCCTCTGGATCCAGGACTTCCTGGAGATCCATCAGGTCCGGCCTCTCCGCGCTGTCCGGTTTCTCCTCTCTGTCCGGGTTCTCCCCTAGATCCAGGAGTGCCAGGTTGTCCGGATGGTCCGCTTGGACCAGCAGGTCCGGCCTCTCCACGCTCGCCCGTAGTACCCTGGCTTCCGGGAGTTCCGGGCTCGCCTCGCTGTCCGGTTTCTCCTCGGGTTCCCTGGGGTCCAGCCTCGCCGCGGGGTCCGGATGGGCCAGAGGGTCCGGCGCTGCCGGGAGTGCCTGGAGTGCCGGCTTCGCCACGGGGGCCAGAACTTCCGGCAGTTCCGGGGGATCCTGAAGGCCCACAGAAGTCAACGTTAGCCAAATGAGTAATGAGCAATATGGACATATAATACCGGAGGCAGCCATTTTTACCACGGACTACTTATTCGGCCAAATTATTTTACATATAAACAACAGATAAACATGGCAAATAAAGATATAACATAAATTAAAGTAAATTAAAAAGATACGTTTTATAATTTTTACCTCAGTGTATCGGAAATTGCAAATCGAATCCCGAATATGTTATTTAGAATACCAAGGCATCCAGCTGACCTGGCTCTCCACGGAGTCCGGTTTCTCCACGTTGTCCCTGGGGTCCTTGCGTTCCAGGCGTCCCTCTCTGGCCCTGGGGTCCGGGTGATCCAGGAGTGCCGGCATTACCCGTCTCACCCCTAGGTCCCTGACTTCCAGGAGTTCCTGGTGTTCCGGATTCTCCCCTAGGTCCGGCTTCTCCTCTGGTTCCCGCCTCTCCCCGTGGTCCGCTGGGTCCAGACGGGCCAGCGGGTCCGGATTGTCCCGTTGGTCCGGCCAGGCCTGTCTCGCCTCTGGGGCCAGCTGATCCGGGCGTGCCGGAGGTTCCTGGCTCACCTCGCTCTCCCTGAGGTCCGCGCTCGCCGGACTCGCCTCTAGTTCCCGGGGTTCCTTGGGGTCCGCTGGGTCCAGCAGGTCCAGATTGGCCGGTCGGTCCGGGTAGTCCGGGTTCTCCACGTGGTCCGGAAGGCCCAGCGCCTCCCGGTGTTCCTGAAGGATCACACATTGGAGACATTAGTGGCAGTGACATTGCTTTCATTATGATTCATAGACATCATTTTACATCATTTTTTTTCGGTAAGAAAGTTGTCTCAACATTCGTGTCTCCACTCCACATTCCACAACCATTCCAAGCCAACTTCGCGAACAATTAAATAGAAAGTATTTAAATTAAAGTATATTGTTGTACAGAATAATGAAATAATAAGCATGTAAAATAATAAATAGATGTAAAATAATAATAATAGATTATAAACTAATAAATATATAAAATAAACATATAAAATAATAAATACCTCAAAGGAATAGATATATAATCTAATCAATAAATATATAATAATAAACAGATGTAAAATAGTAAAACATAATATAATGAAAGAAAAAATCACCTGGTTCGCCTCTTTGTCCGGGAGATCCGGGGGTTCCGGCTTCACCTCGCTCGCCGGCGGATCCGGGTTCTCCACGCTCTCCACGAGGTCCGGACGGTCCGGCAGGTCCGGATGGTCCGGAAGGTCCCGAAGGTCCGGGCTCTCCTCGCGGACCGGCTGATCCGGGGCTGCCTGGCTCGCCGCGTTGTCCTGGCTCTCCACGAGCGCCTGGACTCCCCGGACGTCCGTCCTCACCAGCAGGTCCGGCCGGTCCGGGAAGTCCCTGCTCGCCGCGCTCCCCACGAGTGGCGGGCGCCCCAGGCTCTCCCGGTAAGCCGGTCTCTCCACGGGATCCGGCAGGTCCAGATGGACCGGCAAGTCCGGATTCTCCGCGAGGTCCCTGGGGTCCGGCCGGGCCGGGTTCACCTGATATGCATCAAACAATATATATATATATATATATATATATATATATATATATATATATGGAGCGCAACTTTACATGTAACTTATTGCAGTTGCAGTTGTCTGACTTATTGCATTAAAACGTTGTGAAGATTCTGAAGAGTTAATTGTGACCTATATTTTAAAGTGTGATATGCGACTCGAGTTAATTACCTGGTCGTCCCTGTTCTCCTGGGGTTCCAGGAGTTCCGGACTCTCCTCTCGTTCCTTGTTCACCGCGTGGGCCGCTAGGTCCAGAAGGTCCAGACGGTCCGGGCGATCCAGGTTGTCCCCGTGATCCCTGGGGTCCGGCCGGTCCCAACTCTCCTCTCGTTCCGGATTCTCCCCTGGGTCCCTGAGGTCCTGAAGGACCAGCCTCTCCGCGTGGTCCGGACGGTCCCTGCTGTCCTGGGGAACCAGCTTGTCCGGGTGTTCCTGGAGATCCAGAAGGTCCGGCAGGTCCTGTTTCGCCTCGCTCTCCAGCCTGACCCGGAGTGCCGGCAGATCCAGGCGTGCCTGGCTCGCCACGCTGTCCCGGTGTTCCGGACAGACCTCTCGGTCCCTGAGGCCCAGCGAGGCCGGGTTCGCCGCGTGATCCAGGGTTTCCTGACGTTCCTGGCGTTCCGGATTCTCCTCTCGGTCCGGCTTCACCTCTGGGTCCAGACGGTCCGGCCAGGCCAGTTTCGCCACGCTGTCCGGCGGGTCCGGCGGCTCCAGATGGCCCAGATGGTCCGGGACGTCCGGCTTCACCAGCAGTTCCTGGAGTTCCGGGTTCTCCTCGCTGTCCGGGCTCTCCGCGCTGTCCAGTCTCGCCCCGCTGACCTTGAGGTCCGCCAGGGCCGGCCGGTCCACTGGGTCCGGGCAATCCTGGCTCGCCGCGCTGACCTGGACTGCCAGAGGTTCCGGGTGATCCAGCCTCTCCTCTCTCTCCATTCTCCCCTCGCGGTCCAGAAGGACCGGATGGGCCGGATTCGCCTCTTGGTCCAGAAGGTCCGGCGGGTCCGGGTTCGCCGGATGGTCCAGCAGAACCCTGCTCTCCCCTGGATCCCTGTGGGCCTTGGGGCCCAGCGGATCCTGTGAACGACGAATAGCATTTTGAAATGAAGCTAACTCCGGATGCGTGACAGTTAATCCTTTTAAGATCACCTGCGAGCATCATAGACGTAAACTATCTAAACCACTACATATTCAACACAAATGAAACTGGGGTCACCTTAGCACCGTGTATTGAACGCAACAATTCTACATAATTTGCAGGACTTCCTTCTTGGATTGTGTTCTTCTTACCTGGTGTTCCTGGTGATCCAGATTCTCCCCGCGGTCCAGCTTCCCCACGCTGTCCAGGCTCGCCTCTGGGTCCGCCGGGTCCAGACGGGCCAGACGGCCCAGCCTCTCCCGGTGTTCCAGGTTGACCTCTCTCGCCAGCGCGTCCCGGTGTTCCGGCGGGTCCAGATTCTCCTCTAGGTCCTTGCGGTCCCTGTTCGCCATTGGTTCCAGGAGTTCCGGGCTCACCACGGGGTCCGGAAGGCCCAGACGGACCGGTAGGTCCGCTGGGTCCCTGTTCCCCGGGAGTTCCGGGTGATCCAGGCGTGCCCGCCTCGCCGCGCTCGCCGCGGGTTCCTGGTGATCCGGATTCGCCTCTGGGCCCGCTGGGGCCGCTTGGTCCAGAAGGTCCGCTGGGTCCCGCGGGGCCGGACTCGCCTCTCGGGCCACTCGTTCCGGCGGGTCCTGTTTCTCCGCGCTCTCCAGGAGTGCCGCGAGAGCCGGCTGGACCCGGAAGTCCGGTTTCTCCTCTGGGTCCGCTCGGACCTTGTCTTCCTGCCTCACCTTGAAGACAATAACAAAACCATGACAACGTCGCTATGCAACCGATTGATGTAAACCCTATCTCTGCCAAGACGTTCTGGGCTCATCCCTTCCGTTAGGCTTGGCTAAGACATTCAAATCGATCGTTACTAATAAATATTAATTAATGTACATTAAAATTTGTAATTTAATCATTTATTGATAATTTTCTTTTTTGAAATTATGTTTCTTTTTTAAATGTATGTTTCTTTTTTTAATGTGAAAGTATTTGTTTAATGTATGTTTCTTTTTTTAATGTGAAAGTATTTGTTTAATGTATGCTTTGTTTAATGCATAATTATTTTGTTTAAATGTATAATTATTAAACTAGGAAACCGATTGTAAGCCCCGTCTTTCCGAAGACATTCATCCCTCCCCTTACGGCTTGGCTGAGTGATTCGCATTGGTCGTTATCAATAAAATTATATGAATGTACATTTCCATATGGTACTTGCCACAATAGAAGAAACAAAAACACTGATATTTAGAACAGTGATCGAAATTAAAACTGTTATGCCAATTGTTAAATTGTTAAATAAGAACTTAGCATCATGAATTGGTGGTTAGGATCAGAACGATCCTGATTTTGTCCTATACATACCTGGAGTTCCTGGCGTGCCTGGCTCTCCACGGGGTCCAGCACTTCCTGGCGTTCCAGATTCTCCGCGAGGTCCTGACGGGCCAGACGGCCCAGCGGGACCCGGTGATCCAGAAGGTCCCGACAATCCGGTCTCTCCCCTGGGACCGCTAGGTCCGGAAGGTCCAGCGGTGCCTGGCTCTCCTCTCGGTCCGGATTCTCCGCGCTGTCCCTGGGGTCCGGAGGGTCCGGCTTCGCCGCGCGGGCCGCCGGGGCCGGCGGGGCCGACCGCTCCAGTGCCTCCCGGGGTTCCAGGGGTGCCACGTGGGCCTGAGGGTCCGGTCGGCCCAGCAGTTCCTAGTTGTCAAGGAAACGAAGAACGAAATATGCATTGGGATGTCAACTGGATGAAAGTGAGCGTTCATGTTTTTACATGGAAGCGCGATAAGCGGTGACGTATATTTTATAAAAAAAAATATCAATTTAAAGGTTGTGAATCTCAAAAATAATATTTTTGCGACCAATTACGAAATCCAGATGGAAGCTTCGTACCTGGGGTTCCGTCCGTTCCAGATTCTCCTCGTGGTCCGGATTCGCCTCGTGATCCTTGCGGTCCAGCCTCTCCTCTCGGTCCGGATGGTCCGGAAGGTCCGGCCGTTCCAGGCTCTCCCCTCTGTCCTGGAGATCCGGGTGTTCCGGGTTCTCCTCTAGGGCCGCTGGTTCCAGGGGTTCCGGCTTCGCCTCGCTCGCCGGGTTCGCCGCGCGGTCCAGACGGGCCGCTGGGTCCGCTGGGTCCAGATGGGCCGGAAGGTCCGACTTCTCCGCGTTGGCCTGAGGTTCCCGGCGTTCCGGACTCCCCACGGGGTCCGGCGGGTCCGGCAGGGCCCTGCTCGCCCCTATCTCCCGGGGTGCCGCTGGGTCCAGACGGGCCAGCGGGGCCTGACTCGCCCCTCTGCCCGGCAGGTCCAGCAGGTCCAGTCTCACCTGTTACAATGTATAGAAGACACAATGTATAAATGTGACCAGCGCGTTGGTGTTAATTACCAACGTAATAATACTAGGATCCACTAATAAATGCAATTTTATATCAATTAACAAATATATATTTATTAACTATTACTGTCGTGATCACTGACTGATTTCTGACATCGTCGTGGTGCTTACAGCTTATATAACATATCATGCATTCATGCTCCGGCATCATGAATTACAGCAGTATAATGCAAGTTAAGGTGTTTCATAATAATGTTAGTCTGTGTATTTCAGACATAATCACAGCCCTACTATAAATAAGTTAAACGCCATTATATTATCGCAATATCCAACAAAGATAAATGAGAAAATGTTAGAGCAACGAAACGACGCATGACTCCCTCGATATGGATCTGTGACTCACCTGATGGGCCGGGACTTCCCGGCTCACCCCGTGGGCCAGAGGGTCCCGTGGGTCCCGAGGGTCCGGACGGGCCCGGCTGGCCAGTGGCGCCGGACTGTCCAGGGGTTCCGGACGGACCACGCTCTCCTGAAGGGCCGGCGGGGCCCGGAGAGCCAGATTCTCCTCGTGGCCCGGATGGTCCTCTCGGGCCACTGGGTCCAGACGGTCCGGATTCTCCCCTCTCACCGCCGGGTCCTGCCGGTCCAGCGGATCCCGAAGGTCCCGAAAGTCCGGTCTCACCACGAGGTCCGCGCGGACCTTGGGTTCCAGGAGTTCCTGAGGGGCACGGAAACAAGAATCAAATTAACATGCACTATGGTTAACATGCAATATGGTTTCGCTCATTTACGCTGCAGCAATTATCTGTTGGGGGCGCGGTCAGCGCTTCAATAACAATCTTTATGGTAGTAACGCCCGCAATTAATGCACTCGGGAAGCCATCTGATCCGACAAATGGACCGTAATCCCCATTTGCCATGGTACTTTCCAATAGCAACATAGATATACCATTTTCGTTGATTACCAGAAATATGCCGTGTTGAGGCGGAGACCGCTGTATGTTGCAAGGGCCATGATGGCAGGCCGTACCTGGGGTTCCGGACGGTCCCTGCTCTCCTCGCTGTCCAGGCGTTCCACCAGTTCCTGGTTCGCCACGCTGTCCGGTGGGTCCCGCAGGTCCGGAAGGTCCCGCAGGTCCGGCCTCTCCCCTCTCTCCCTGGCGGCCCGGGGTTCCCGGGGTTCCGGGCTCTCCTCGCTGTCCGGGGTTGCCCACACCGGCTTCTCCCGGTAAGCCGGGCTCGCCACGTGGTCCAGAAGGTCCTGTGGGACCGGCCGGGCCGGACTCTCCCGCTGGGCCAGACAGGCCTCTGGGACCCTGGGGTCCGGACTGGCCTGGCGTGCCGCTCTCGCCACGGGGTCCGCTCTCGCCTCGGGTTCCAGGCTCGCCTCTGGGTCCGGAGGGTCCGGATGGTCCAGCGGGTCCGGATGGACCGACTTCTCCGCGCTGCCCTGAGTTTCCAGGGGTTCCTGGCGTTCCAGATTCGCCCCGGGGTCCAGCTTCTCCTCGTGATCCGGCAGGTCCGCTGGGCCCGACGCCGCCGCTAGGGCCGCTGGGTCCTGGCTGACCGGTGGCTCCAGATGGGCCGCTGAGTCCGGTCTCTCCTCGGGGTCCGCTGGGTCCACTGGGTCCAGAGGGACCTGGAGTCAAAGCATCAGGAGAATTTATTGTCCATTGTTTGGATTTTTGTTGTTAAAATGTACTAATGACGATTTTGTATATTTTATATTTTTACGGTTGTACAACAGTTACTTCATGAAACATATCATGACACATTATTTGCAATGAAATCAAAAATGTTATGACCATGAAATCGACAACCTTTTGGTGACGAAATCCACAACATTTGGTGATGGAATCGACACTTTGATGACGAAATCAACAACATTTTGATGATGAAATTAACATTTTGATGATAAAATCAACAACATTTTGATGATGAAATCGACTATTACGCTCGTCTTTATCAAGCCGCTTTCCCGCGTCAAGGATGTTGGATTTTGGGATCATTACAAGAAATAAGGTGAGATTCCCCTACCAGAAGGTCCGGGCGATCCGGTTTCTCCTCTCTGTCCGGGTTCACCACGTGTGCCGGGTTCTCCACGGGGTCCGGAACTTCCTGCTGGTCCGGCCGGTCCCGAGGGTCCGGGCGATCCGGATTCTCCCCTCTCGCCGGGGGTTCCTGCAGTTCCCGGCGTTCCTGATTCTCCACGGGGTCCTTGTTCTCCTCTCGTTCCAGTCTCGCCTCTGGGTCCGGTAGGTCCGGAGGGTCCGGACGTTCCAGAAGGTCCAGTCGGTCCGGTGGCTCCGGTGAATCCGGAGACACCTCTCTCGCCAGCCGTGCCTGGGGTGCCCGGAGTCCCGGACTCTCCACGAGGTCCGGGAGATCCAGGGGAGCCCTGGGGTCCCTGAGGTCCGAGCTCGCCACGGGGTCCTGCCTCACCACGACTTCCGGGACCACCTAGTCACGTGGAGCCAGAGATCAGCAAGTCGTCAAAATGCATCTCTATTTCTCACTATAAATACTTAAAATATATCATATATAATATCGTTCAATAATAATTATTTGAACGTTAAATAATCATGACAATTCATTATAAATAACATTGGTAATTTGGTAAAGGGTTAATGTTTTTTTGTTGAGTAATATTCGTAATTTATTTATTTATTGATCAATTATGAAAAAAAAAAAATTTTTTTTTATTCTCTAACAAAGTGCAGATTTATTAAACTATTATAAAGAACATGCATAAATTATCGTTATTTACACTAGTTTTAGCCATTTTGAGGACTGATAACACTTAGAGACGTACCCAGAGATCCATCTCTGCCAGGTTCTCCGGCCGGTCCGGCTTCGCCTCGCGGGCCGCTGGGGCCACTCGGTCCAGCCGGTCCGGAGGGTCCAGAAGGTCCGGGAAGTCCGGACTCTCCTCTGGGTCCGCTCGGTCCAGATGGTCCGGAGGGTCCGGACTCGCCTCTTGGTCCGGACTCTCCTCGCGGTCCAGAGGGTCCGGAGGGTCCCGAAGGTCCGACTGGTCCTATGGCTCCGGTGCCGCCGGGGGTTCCGCGACTTCCCGGCTCACCACGAGGTCCGCTTGAGCCTGGGGATCCGGCCTCTCCCGGCTCGCCTCTCGTGCCGGGCTCGCCACGTGGTCCCGAGGGACCCGCGGAGCCTGAGGGACCCGAGGGTCCCGCCAAACCAGTAGCTCCAGAAGGTCCGGAGGGTCCTGGCTCGCCACGGGGTCCGGCAGATCCCGGAGATCCGGGTGTTCCTGGACACGGGATAGTCAGGATGAAAAATCCGCTCATCACATAGCAATCTTATCGCAATTAACGCACGAATCAGTGAACCTGGTTTGGCCGACACATTATAATCTAATCACTGGGCAGTGCATATAATTAAATTATTTGTGAGCAACATTGTTTTAACAATTACATACCGTCTTAGCAGCACATTAGGTCTGGCTCACAAGAAGATATGCGGTTAGCGGCACATCATTAAAAATGCGTATATAAAAAGATTTAGTATAGTAATATTAATAATTATACTTTAGTAATATAGTAATATTATTAATTATAGTAATATAGTAATATTATTAATTATAGTAATATAGTAATATTATTAATTATAGTAATCTAGTAATATTATTAAGCATGGTAATATAGTAATATTATTAAGTATGGTAATATAGTAATATTATTCAGCATGGTAATTCCACTACTGACCTGACTCTCCCCGAGGACCTGCCTCGCCTCGCGGGCCTGAGGGTCCCGGTGATCCGGATTCGCCCCGGGGTCCGCTGGGTCCGCTGGGGCCACTTGGTCCAGACGGTCCGGAGAGTCCGGTGGGTCCACGCTCTCCCTGGCGACCCGGTTCTCCTGGCGTTCCGGATTCTCCACGGTTGCCGGGGGTGCCGCTCGGTCCCGAAGGCCCAGCGGGTCCTACCTCACCACGGGGACCCGTGGGTCCGCTCACTCCGGAAGTACCTTTAAAATTAATAACGTTTTACTTAATAAATTAATTTTGAAATTCATTGTGAAATTAATGGTGAAATTAATGGTGAAATTAATGGTGAATTAATGGTGAAATTAATGGTGAAATTACTTGCGAAATTCATTTAATTGTATTTCAATTAAAGTAATATGTCTTTCCAACTCTAGATAAGCTTATTTATTATGAATTATTCTTGAATTGGTCAAATTAAGCATCGGGGAAGATATTCATGTAGTGCGCGATCCTCTATATATGGGATCGAAAATAATACTGAGAAATGTGGGCTATGTTTACCGAAATATTCCATAAAGGTTGAACGCTCAGTCTTTCAGGTTGAATGCAGTTAAAAGCCGAATCGAATCGAACAATCTTATCAAGATATAATATTATATGATCAGCGAAACGCTGTGACGCTGTGGTTATTCTCACCATCACGGCCCGGTGTTCCAGGGGTTCCGTCGGTGCCGGGCTCCCCACGGGGTCCAGCCTCTCCTCGCGGTCCAGATTCTCCTCTCGGGCCGCTGGGTCCAGACGGTCCAGCTGGGCCGGACGGTCCGCTGGGACCGGCCGAGCCGGTCTCTCCCCGCGGTCCCTGTTGCCCTGGTGTTCCATCGGTTCCAGGCTCGCCCCTGGGGCCGCTGGGGCCGGACGGGCCGCTGGGTCCAGAGACTCCGGGTTCTCCGCGGACTCCAGCAGATCCGGTGGCTCCGGTGCCTCCAGTGGTCCCTGGAGTTCCGGACTCTCCTCGCGGGCCGCTGGGTCCTGATGGTCCCTGAGATCCTGATCAAAGCGAGGAGAGAAATCTTTGTTCACTGGATGTATGATATAAATAGTTCATTGATGGTTTTTAACGTTTGTTTTGTGTTAGTAAGACGCTAAACTGCTTTAGGTCATATTGCGACAATGGAAAGGGTCAAGACAGAGAGCTAAGAGCCATATCGCCGGGGGTAACTCCCCTACTCTTTACGACGAAAGACATAGGATCTTTTTCCTGCACACAGATATTTGCACAGTTGGGGCTCGAGTCGCACACCAGCCGTTTGAGCTGGCCTAGTATAGGTCCGTCGACAATAAGCCGAGCGCGCTACCTACTAGACCACGGGCGGTGACCCCAAGGGTTATTACGGTATTCCTACTTATATATCCGCATACCGTGTAGCATCTCATGATGCGAAATAATGTAATAAGCACGCGTAACAAGCAATTATTACACTTCAACCTATACATTGATAATACAGCTAATCAAAAGAAAAAGAAAATAAGTAATTAATACACCAATAACCTTAGGAATAAATAAATATATTTCATGCAATATAATCCCGGACATTGTGACGTACCAGGCGTTCCGGGTGTTCCGGACTCCCCTCGGGGTCCTGGCTCGCCACGTGGTCCGCTCTCTCCGCGGGGTCCGCTGGGTCCGGAAGGTCCGCTAGGTCCGGAGGGTCCGGCGGGTCCTGGCTCTCCTCTCCCTCCATCACGTCCTGGCTCTCCTGCTGATCCCGGTGTGCCGGGCTCGCCAGTCTCACCGCGAGGTCCTGCAGGGCCAGACTCCCCTCTCGGGCCGGCCTCGCCCCGGGGTCCCGAAGGCCCGGCGGATCCGCTGGGGCCGGAGGGTCCCGAGGGTCCGGCAGGGCCAGCGGTGCCTCGCTCTCCCGGGCGCCCGTCGGTGCCTGGGGTGCCGGACTCGCCGCGCTCTCCCTGAGTGCCTCTGGGTCCGCTGGGACCAGCGGGTCCGGGCTCTCCGCGAGATCCGGTCGGGCCAGTGCCGCCAGAGGTTCCTATGGAAACAGATCAGTGTAGTCATGTACTCGCGTCATGTTACCATAGCAACCATTGCTAATAGCACCCATTTGCATAGTTGGAAATTAAATTGTATGATGTACACGTAACCATTGTGTAATAATGCAAACCATCCGGTTCTCAGGATTACGACAAAGGATTTAATATGAGAGCAAGATGCAATCCTCACCCGGAGTTCCGGGTGTTCCGTCGCGTCCTGGTGTGCCTGCCGGTCCCTGGGGTCCGCTCTCTCCACGCGGTCCGCTGGGGCCACTCGGGCCTTGGCGTCCGGGTTCTCCGGCAGTGCCAGGGGTTCCGGGCTCGCCTCTGGATCCCTGGGTTCCGGAAGGACCCGACGGGCCGGTCTCGCCACGCGGACCGCTCTCGCCCCGGGTTCCAGGTTCACCACGCGGTCCGGACGGGCCGCTGGGTCCGGCGGGTCCGCTCGGTCCCAAGGGGCCCGTGTTTCCGGCCGGACCTGAGGGACCCGCTTCTCCGCGTGGTCCGGATGGTCCGGTAGGTCCTGCTGGTCCGGTTTCTCCCACGGATCCGGAGGTTCCTGGAGTGCCAGGCTCACCCCTAGGTCCGGAAGGTCCAGTGGGTCCAGAGGGACCCGAGGGGCCGGACTGACCTCTTTCGCCATCGGGCCCCGGACTGCCATCCTCCCCGCGGGGGCCACGGGGGCCTGAGGGTCCGGCCGGTCCTACAGGCAGATACAATGTAAAGTTGTAACCACAATTCGGATGATTATTTTGCAATTTTATATTTTACAATTTGCACATATTTGATTACAATTATTGAAAATATTGTACTGTAAATAACACAAACTACATAGTAAAAACCAGATTCCCTTGGACGATTTTATTACACTTAATTACCTTCAAAGTGACATCACTTCATGTCATTACATTCATTGTACATTACTGGATTTCAATATATTCAATTAACATTACTTCATTTCATTCCATTCAGTTAACATTACTTCATTTGATTACATTCAAAGTAACATTATTTCATTTTATTATATCAAAGTAACATTACTTCACTTCCCTATATTCAAAGTAACATTACTTCATTTCATTATATTCAAAGTAACATTACTTCATTTCATTATATTTACCGTAACATTACTTCATTTCATTATATTCAAAGTAACATTACTTCAGTTCATTACATTCAAAGTAATATGACGGCAATTTATAACATTCCGTATCAGATACCGACACTGTCACTGTTCCGGGAGGAGTGAACATACCTTGCGAGCCAGGTGTTCCGGATTCGCCTCTGGGTCCCTGTGGACCAGCGGGTCCAAGCTCTCCTCTGGGTCCGGATTCACCGCCGGGTCCCCTGGCTCCGGTGCCTCCAACAGGTCCCGGCAGTCCCGTCTCTCCACGAGGTCCCTGTGATCCGGGACTTCCAGACTGTCCAGGAGATCCGGGCTCGCCGCGTGATCCCGCGCTGCCCGGAAATCCGGTCTCGCCACGGGGTCCGGGGGGTCCGACGGGGCCGATCACGCCCTGTTCGCCTCTGTCGGCAGCCTCACCGGGCGAGCCCTGCTCACCGCGGGGTCCGGGCTCACCCCGGGGTCCCTGGGGACCCGTGGGTCCGGAAGGTCCTCGGGAACCTGTCGGGCCGGCCTGTCCCGTGGCACCTGTAACCGCCAGAACAATACCTCAGCGCTAACGTCACGATTATACTTATTATTATACGATTATACTATACATTTCCTATTGTTTATATTTGATAATTTAAGTAATTGCCAAGGGGGTAGAGCTGATAAACATAATAAACATGATAAACTGATCCTGATCAAATTCTGAGTTTTCCACGATTTCTCACAAGGCTGACGTACGCAATATCTGCAAAACAATTAAGTACCTAAATCTAACAACCGAAAAATTATTTATCAACATAAGAATTTGTAACATCCGGTCATTACGCACCAGTTACTCCAGAATTCCCGGGAGTTCCAGAACCGCCGGACTCTCCTCGCGGTCCGGATTCTCCTCTGGGTCCCGTGGGTCCGCTCGGGCCTTGTCGGCCGGCCTCGCCGGGGGTTCCGGGCGTTCCGGATTCACCACGTGGGCCAGGACGTCCGCTCTCTCCAGTGAGACCCGTGGGTCCCGATGGGCCGACCTCTCCGCGCGATCCGGATGGTCCAGATGGTCCTGCCTCACCCCGTGGTCCCGATGGCCCGGCTGGTCCCGCAGGGCCAGTCTCGCCGGGAGTGCCTGGGGTACCAGCCTCCCCTCTCGGTCCGGAAGGTCCGCTGGGGCCGCTGGGACCAATAGATCCACTCTCGCCTCTGGGGCCGGAGCTGCCGGATTCGCCACGTGGTCCGGGTGCGCCCTGGGGTCCGGATGGGCCCCCAGGTCCGCGCTGGCCAGTGGCGCCGGTGGATCCGGATTGCCCGGGGGTTCCAGATGGTCCCTGGGGTCCCGTGCGTCCGTCGGAACCTGGAGACAACCACATGTGGAATTAAGCACATCCCGCGGTTAGGGGAAAAGAGTCATTCTGCCTCTCTCTATTAAATAATAATAGTAGTGTTGAAATATACAAATAATATTGTCCGTATATAAATTTAATGTTGCATTTCCCATTATAATATTATTATGTGGATTACATTTTGCGGTGGTGGGGGGGGGGGGGGGTAGCAATAAGCGTTCTATTAAGTCGATGCATATTTCCTCCAATTTCGCTGCAATTCACCAACACATGTTTGCCATTTATATTACGGAACGTGTAACGTTACACAAATACAAAGCGCTTTATCTCAAACGTAACTGCCTTGGAACAAGTATGTTCTGCATGCACTAGATATTGCAGTATGTTAAATTCATCAAGGTCTTCCGGAACAGGGTCTTCCAGGGGCCGCCTACCTGGGGTTCCGGCTCCGCCAGTCTCTCCCCGAGGTCCGGAGGGTCCGGCCGGTCCGGGTTCCCCGCGCTGTCCGGGGCTGCCCGAGGGTCCGGATGGCCCGGCTTCTCCTCTGGGTCCGGAAGGTCCTGGCTGGCCATCCCGACCGGCCTCTCCGGCCGGTCCGGACTCCCCGCGCGTGCCTGGCTCCCCACGCTGGCCGGGGGTGCCGGATTCTCCTCGCGGTCCGGACGGTCCAGACGGTCCAGTCTCGCCGCTAGGACCCGCTGGGCCGGATGGGCCCGAGGGTCCGGCAAGTCCAGGTAATCCGCGTTCGCCGCCAGGGCCAGTAGGTCCGGCACCGCCGCTCTCTCCCCGCTCACCCCGTGGGCCAGACGGACCTGCCGGGCCGCTGGGGCCGGCGGGGCCAGAGGGACCCTGTTGACCAGTCTCTCCTCTTGGGCCTGTAGGGGTGACGGACGTTTAGTATTTTAGCATTGCTATTTTTCCTTCCGTGTTTTTGCCTTATATGATAGATACTTGTAGACATATTAGCCAACGAATTATCGATAACGGGGAACGAATATATAGCGAAGTGAACCGCTAGTTTGTGGAAGAAAGCGTAGAACAGAATGATATATGGACATTGATTAAAATGCTGAGGCCATGGCAATACTCAATGGTTGAAGTATGTATTTCAAAGTATTTTTTAAAACCTTTATTATTGACAATCAACACGTATGAGCGAGTTGTCAACATATTGGTCAGCTGTGTGATTGATATGGTTTGATGACATGTAAAGCCTTCCTAACCTGAAGATCCTGGACTTCCGTCAGTTCCGTCACGTCCGGGCTCTCCCCGGGGTCCGCTCTCGCCGCGTGGTCCGGCGGGTCCGGAAGGTCCGGGACGTCCAGCCTCGCCGGGAGTACCCGATGTACCGGGCTCTCCCCGCTCGCCAGGGCGTCCGGTTTCTCCAGCAGGCCCGGTCTCTCCGCGAGTTCCCGACTCGCCTCTCGGTCCGGATTCGCCCCGTGGTCCCGAAGGTCCCGCAGGTCCAGATGGGCCAGACGGGCCGGCTGGTCCGGATTCGCCAGTGGGTCCAGGCGATCCAGGTTCGCCTCTGGGTCCCGACGGTCCGGAAGTTCCGGCGGGTCCTGACTCGCCACGTGGTCCGCCCTCTCCGCGCGGTCCGGTTTCCCCTCGGGGTCCGGATGGTCCGGCAGGACCGGAAGGTCCAGAAGGTCCTGAGAGACCAGTCGCCCCGGTGCCGCCAACCAAGCCCGGCTCACCACGAGATCCAGGAGTTCCGGCGGGTCCAGAAGGTCCGGATGGACCAGGTGATCCCGGCGAACCCCTCTCGCCAGTCTCACCTCGAGGGCCAGATTCGCCACGAGGTCCAGAAGGTCCGGAAGGCCCGGGAGATCCGGGTGTTCCATCGGTTCCCGGAAGACCTCTCTCGCCAGGAGATCCTGCAGATCCGGGGGTGCCGGGTTCTCCTCTGGGGCCGGATTCACCTCTCGGGCCAGACGGTCCGCTGGGTCCCGATGGGCCGGATTCTCCTCTGGGGCCAGATTCTCCTCTAGGTCCGGATGGTCCGGACGGTCCAGAGGGTCCAGCCGGTCCGGGTTGCCCTGTCTCTCCACGCGATCCAGCAGTTCCAGGGGTTCCGGATTCCCCACGAGGTCCCGATTCGCCACGAGGTCCGCTGGGTCCGCTGGGTCCTGATGGCCCAGAGGGGCCCGGTGATCCAGTTTCACCTCTCTCTCCTGTAGCGAACAACATCAACAACGGTCAACATAACCGATACATTACGGCTGTACTGACACAATACAACAACCAATGCTCAGCTTATACATCTGTATAACATACGTAACACAGGAACCAAGCTATCCTTATTTTGATGACAGACTCTACATCTGTAGGGCCCTCTTTCGCCATGAACCCTTGTCAATTTTCAATAAAGGTATCCAGCAGATACAGAACACCATTTAGTGCCGCCATCTAGTGGCTCATTACCGGTTTAATCTTACTTCCAGCTAGTGGAGTTATATGGCTAGTTAACCCCTCGAAATAAATAATCTTTACGACGACAAATAGTAGAGGTAACACAGTATTGCAGGCGAAAATAATGCCGCTGACCGTCTGATGGAGGCAATTAAAGATGAGGCATTTCAAGGTCACTTACCAGTGGGTCCTGCGGGTCCAGATTCGCCTCGCTGTCCTGGTTCTCCTCGGGGTCCGGATGGCCCGGTAGGTCCGCTGGGTCCGGATTCTCCACCCAGACCGGCTGGACCTCTCTCTCCAGCACGGCCGGGTGTTCCAGAAGGTCCGCTGGGCCCGGTTTCTCCCCGAGGCCCAGATGATCCTGACGGTCCGGTGGGTCCAGAAGGACCCACCTGGCCGGTGGCGCCAGTGCCTCCGGGCTGACCGGTCGGTCCCGAAGGTCCGGAGGGTCCGGATGGTCCCGAAGGTCCTGTAATCAGACACTCATTTATTTATATGTTTAAGCATTATTTATTTTTAAATGTTTAAGCATTATTTATTTATATATGTTTAAGAATTTTTTATTTATTTGTTTAAACATTTTTTTGTTTAAACATAATTTGTTAATACATGTTTAAACATTATTTATTACTACATGTTTAAACATTATTTAAAATACATGTTTAAAAAATATTTGTTAATACAAATTTAAACATTATTTATTTATATGTTTAAACAATATTTATCATATGACATTTATGACGTATAATATATTATGCCTCAAAATCCACCGCCAGTAATTCAGTAATTCTAACTCGCTAGAAGGCGTGGGTACTTACCAGAGGGTCCTGGTGATCCTGTTTCGCCTCGGCTGCCGGGTTCGCCACGCTCTCCACCTGGCCCCCTCTCTCCCTGTGGTCCGGCACTGCCCGGGGTTCCCGGTGATCCAGACGGCCCTGAGGGTCCTACTTCACCACGCTCACCAGAGGGTCCGGGCTGACCGGTCTCTCCCCTGGGGCCGGACGGTCCGGACTGGCCGGTGGGGCCGGTCGGACCGCTGGGTCCGGAAGACCCGGCTGGGCCGGCCTGACCAGTGGCTCCTGAACAAATGAGGCACAAAACATGCTAATGAATAACTTATGGATCCAAAGCTTGGATTTGTCTCAATTGATAATTCTGGGTGATAAATCTGTACATATAATTGAAAGTTAATAATGTTCAAAACCATGCAGTTATCAAAGATTGATCGCAAGGCATGATTAGTCAAGGCGTCACAATCATAAAATAACAATCATAAAAGTCATTGACATCCAGTCGCTTGCAATACACGTTAGATAGCAATCCTGGTATATATTCCACGGGTGCAGCGAGCGGATCCGGGGGGTGCCTACCAGTACTCCCAGGCGATCCAGATGGGCCGGTCTGGCCGCTGGGGCCGGCCTGGCCCCTAGGTCCGCCGGGTCCAGAGGGTCCGGGTGATCCAGGTTCGCCACGGTCTCCGCGGGTGCCAGGCTCGCCACGTGGACCGCTAGGTCCGGCAGGTCCGGCGGGACCAGAGGGTCCGGATTCTCCAGATGGGCCGGACGGGCCTGTTTCTCCTCTGGGTCCGGAAGGTCCAGGACGTCCGTCAGTTCCTAATGGAGGGGCAATCCGGATGAAGTATGATCAATGATCCATGCCATATGTCTATTATCTAAAGAAGTTATTACTGTATTATACGTTCAGTCGCCATAGTAATAATTAGGGCTTTTGTTTATCACATTTTATCATATTTTTAATGCCGTTATGACACGTTATTATCCACATCAATTATACGTCATGATACAGTTCAATAAGATGTCTACTGTATGCAGTAATTATACATTTAGCTCAATAAGGGTTATCTGTAATAATAGGACATTTAGATGAATAATATGTACATTATCTATGGAAATAATAACTGTATTGCATCGTATATCCACCTTTATTGCGCTGCGCTATTTTGTATTATGCATATTAATTAGAAACATACATATGAGATATACACACCTATTAAATCAGAGCTCTATGGATCTCACCTGACGTTCCAGGAAGTCCGGTCTCGCCACGTGGTCCGGTCTCTCCCGGAGTCCCGGACTCGCCACGGGGTCCTGCTGGTCCGGACTCCCCCCTGGGTCCGCTGGGTCCGGCGGGGCCCCTCTCTCCCGGGGTGCCTGAGGTGCCGGGGGTGCCGGACTCTCCCCTGGGTCCTGACTCGCCCCGTGGGCCGGAGGGTCCTGGGGATCCGGGTTCTCCGCTCGGTCCGGACGGCCCAGCGGGGCCAGACTCGCCTGGAACATTCAAATCCGGATATTTGAAATGTCGGACTCGTTAAAATACGATATGACATATCATTTGATAGTTTTAATATACTAAATATGTTACATATACGCATTTTAAGTGGTCACGTGACCGAGACATATTTAACAGATTTTACTTAATTGAGCATGATGTGTCTTTTCATGAATAATGAGCATATTTTGTTACTGGGCATATCTACATCCTGGACACATTTGTACTTGTACATTCTGGACACATTTGTACTTGTACATTCTGGACACATTTGTACTTGTACATTCTGGACACATTTGTACTTGTACATTCTGGACACATTTGTACTTGTACATTCTGGACACATTTGTACTTGTACATTCTGGACACATTTGTACTTGTACATTCTGGACGCATTTGTACTTGTACATTCTGGACACATTTCCTGCACATTCCCTTATGTATTTATGGCCCGTCGTGGTTTACGTCGATACTATCATTACTACAATTACTATGCCACTACCACGGCTATCCCCATCAGCCTGACGGCCCGTAGCAAGCTCACCTGGGGATCCGGGCAAGCCAGTCTCGCCACGAGGTCCGGATTCACACACGAGGTCCTGACGGTCCAGAGGGTCCCGCACGTCCGGGTTCTCCAGACGGTCCCGCGGTCCGGTCTCTCCACGTTGTCCTGTTGTTCCGGGTGTGCCGCTCTCGCCTCGCGGCCCGGACTCCCCTCGGGGGCCGCTAGGCCCGGAGGGTCCGGAGGGTCCAGAGGGTCCTGAAGGGCCGGCCGGGCCGGGCTCTCCCCTTAGGCCGCCGGGTCCGGACGGACCGACCTCACCCCTGGGGCCCGAGGGTCCGGCGGGGCCGGGCTGTCCACTCTCACCACGTGGTCCACTGGGGCCGGCCGGACCAGTCTCACCTGGCGGCAACAAAACATATTAACGACTCATTTTATACGCATTCTGCATTTTATTTTATTTTCCGTATCTTATTGGGGTCTACTGTTGCATCTCTTTATGAAACAAAACTCGAAATACATCAAAGCTTGTTGACTTTTTAACTAGGCTTGTTGAGGCTGAACTTCAAATTCAGCCTGCAATTTAAGGCTAGATGCACCAATACAATATATTAGCTCGACGTAAGTGCACAAGATTTGCTAGTAATAAAAATAAATTCAAATTGACTTAATGGATTGTAGAAATGCATGCTTATAATTGGCGCCATCTTGGCTTCTTCACCAGGGCTAATAAAGTCTTAGAGACACAAGAGACCTCGGCTGGACACGTGACTGACCTGGAGTGCCTGGGGTACCGCTCTCACCGCGCTCTCCCCGGGGTCCAGAGGGTCCCGAGGGGCCTGACGGGCCGACCTCTCCCCTGGGTCCGCTGGGGCCAGC